>CABHPH010136060.1:0-14664 GCA_902168325.1 Peromyscus nudipes
TGCTCTTGCTGAAGCCTGGCCATTGGTCTATAGTACTCTTCAATAACTGTAGCAAGGAAGCCTAGGCAGGAACAGCCTCAAGAACAATCTGGCTTGGTTAGTTAGAGTTGGGACTAATGAGAGGGAGCTCCTTTTCAAAGGAGACTGCAGTTAAGATTGTCTAAGACAAAATGGCATCATAACTACAAAATTTAGGATATGGTGTCACCTTTCACTTTGGGATAGTAGGGATGAAGAGATGACTTTAGTGGGGACGTTCTTGGTTTAGCTTCTTCCATTGGTCTTCTTTGTTGAACCTGGGTAGAGAATGGAAATCAACATTCAAACCAGTGATCCCATCTTTAAAAATATGCATTCAGATTATGAAGGCTGAAAGAAGTTAGCACTGGTCAGTTAGTGTCTACCTTCTCATTGGAGTATTATGGTTTGTATTCTTATCTCTATATTCAACAATTAAATGTTTCTCACAGTCAGGAACTGGAGACTTTTCATTTTTTACAGTAAGAGTCTTGCACAGTGCTGAAACATAGACAATAATGTGTGGAATAAATTACCAGACATGTGAGGGATATGTGGAAACCACATACAGAGGGAGTTTTAAGAGATTCCTCATTGTTCTGGATTGTGGGCTGGTAAAAGAATGACGACAGCTCTTTCAGGACTACCCTGATGCAAATTATCTTCTTGCAGGACAAATACAGGTACAAAATGACTAAATTATGTAAACATGAGTTTTTGTCTTTTTAAACTAGAAGTAGAGACACCATGAGTTCCTTATTTCAAGATACAATTATCAAGACTAAATGGATTTATAGCAATAAATGGGCCTAGAAGTTGAAAGCAGAAAATCATGAGACAGAGTTACCAATATACATACGAAGAGGACTAATTAAGAAACCAAAATGAACAGATACTCACTGTAGCAGACTATTTACATACAGATCAGCAGCAGGCACCTTAAGAAATATAAAAACTATGCACAAACTCAGGGTAAACTAGGCCTTTATCTGTACAAGTCCCTAACAGAAATAAGATATGACATAAATGGTGATTATTTTACTGTAGACATATAAAAAGAGTGATGTCATATTAGGAGAACAAGTTCCCAGAGAGGAGTTCTGAAGTTGCTCATGGGCCAACTGTGAATGCTGGATGGAGGCTGTGTAGAAAGGAAAGGATCTATTCCAGCAGAAGACGGTACATAGAACTTGATAGATGTGGAGAAAGCATTACCAAGGTACCACAAGCGACTCACTGTGTTAAACCCATGTCTAGAAGAGATGCTGGAATGCTGGGGAAGCACAGTAAAGGACTCCCAACTATGGCAAGGCAGATGACAAATAGCGCCATGTTGAAGAGCTTTGATGTCATGTTTAAGGCACTAAATATTTGGATTGTTTGTCTGGTGTTTGGATTCAATGTTTTTGGCCTTGAAATATGATGAATGATTCTGGATCAAAGATCTAATTTTTATTTTGGAGTATTATGGTGGTCTTATTGAGGATTAAGTACACTGGGATAGGGATAAAGCAGAAGTGATTAGTAGTGGATGAATGATAAAGCCTTGTTCTAGGGTGGTAAAGAGGACATTGACAAAAGTCCAGAGGAAAGAAAAAATCGAGTTTGGACTGATCATTTAGAGCAGGTAGAGTGGAGGGGAGATCTGAAATGACATCTTTTTCTTGTATTCGTAAAGTCTGGGACCTCAGAACCTTCAGAAAGGAAGGGGGATAGTTAGGGGATGCAGATGTCATAGGAGTGGGAGATCTAAGTGCGAGAGCTCTAAGTGTGAGGGCTTAGAGAACATCCAGTTATAGGTATTTATGTACATTATTACAAAGAGCCAGAGAACAGATTGTGCCCAGACGCTTCATGTTAGGTGACAGTAACCTACCTTTAGTTAGGATGCCTTGAAGGAGCTGAGACTAGAAGGGCACAGAAGACAGAACATGGAGTGAAGAACATGGAGTAATGAATGGAGAGACAGCAGAGACTGTGGAAAGCCCTTCCCAGAGTCTAAAATACTCATTTCCAAAATGTTATCTGAATCTGTTAGTGCTATTGAATGACTATAACAAAAATTCTTGATTTTTACCTTGAGAATATCTTCTCTATTACAAGTTTCCCTCTTGCTCCACATACAGTTGTGCCCACCAATACTTAACTTTCTGGTTCTTAATTATGTTTCATTATTTGAATCAAGAAGAGAACACAGACAAATAATAGTAATGAAAGCAATGTATTAGCTCAAAATTCTGATTTCTTGACCCTGGTTCAGCACAATTGCAGTCACTCTTCTTCAAGGCATTTGAATAGACAGCTGGAGTGGAAGAGTTACCTGAAGCAACAATATCCAATCGCATGATGCTAAGTGATAAATCTTCCCACTCTAGCCTTGACCACTCTCCTGAGTTCAATATACATTTATTGCTTGCTATGAAATAATCCTTTTGTATACTATAAAGATTTGTCACTCAAACTGGTTTAATAAAATGTTGATTGGCTTGTAGTCAGGCAGGAAATGCAGGTGGGATGACCAAACTAAGGATGCTGGGATGAAGAAGGGAAGAGTCTGGAGTTATAAGCAGAGACAGAGAGAAGCAAGATGGGCATGATGTACTGAGAAAAGGTACCAAGTCACATGGCAAAGTGTAGATAAGAAATATGTGTTAATTTAAATGTAAGAGTTAGCTAGTAACAAGTCTGAGCTATTGGCCAAGCATTTACAATTAATACTAAGTTTCTGAGTGATTATTGGGAGTGGCTGTGGGACAGAAACTTTGGACTACAATTACTTGCTATAAAGACATTTCAAACATGACATGTCCAAAATGCATTCATGATTTATTCTCTCAAACTTGTTTCTCCCCCAGTGTTAAAACCTTAATAAAGGGGATAACTGTTTGGATACTCATGCCCCACACTAAGAGGCATGTTCAATTCCCTTTCCCTTCCACATTTTCATCAGTAGTCTGACTGCTTTACCTTCCAAATAGTTCCTGAGTTGATCCACTTCCCATTCAAAAACTAAAGACCACACCCAAGCCATTGTCCCATGCCCACATGACTATAGGTCTTCACAAACTGCTTCCTGGCCTTCATTCTCTTTCCCTTCAAGTCAGTTGTTCAAACAGCTGACACATTGCTGTGGGTCCAGTGATGACTCAGTAGAGCACAGAATGTAGGTTGAAAATCATGGATGGGCAAGAGTAACAGAAGCAAGGTGTTAGTAGAAAGTTTAATCTTCATGTACCCAGGAACTTAGACCTTATCTGGAAAAGGCACCATTTCTAGCATATTATTATAATTCACAATGCATTCAAAACACCATACCTTGCTATCGGATGCAGTTCCAATTCAAAGCCTCCATCTTTGCTTCATATATGTGTATCTACCTCTGGAACTCTTGCCACCCTAGAAGAGGATTTAAGATTTTTCTTCACTTTGGAACTTGGCAAACTATTGGCTATGCAGTTATTTCCCACACTTCTTTCTGCCTTTTATCTGGTATCAGAATGCTGCAAGGCTGAACTGATGAAACTAAGGAGTAGCATAAAGTGAATTATTTAAGTTATTAGATCAAGATTTTAATTGAAGATGTTATTAGTCAGCCTGCTACTCTCTCAAAAATATTCATAGGGCGGTGTTTTGGGATATCTTTACACTGTGGAAAGGTGTATTGCTGTGATTGGTGTAATAAAGAGCTGAATGGCCAATAGTTAGGCAGGAAAAGGTTAGGAGGGACTTCTGGAAACAGAGAAGACTTAAGGGGAAGAAGAAAGGCAGGGTCACCAGCCAGACACAGAGAAAGCAGCATGAGCAGTATGGGGAGATAAAGTAATGAGCCATGCAACAGAACATGGATTAAAATAAATGGGCTAATTTAAGTTATAAAAGTTAGTGGGACAAGCCTAAGCTAAGGTCAAGTTTTCATAATTAGTAAGTCTCTGTGTTGGCGCTCATAGTACAGAGAAAGACTTGCTACAGGGCAGAGGTTAATATAAAGAGGAAGTGAGGGAGGGAGAGAGAAAGAGTGAGAGGGAGGGGGAGGGAGAGAGGGAGAAGAGACAGATAGACAGACAGAAAGGCACGTGTGCACACACACACATACACATACACACATACTTGAAGGACTTAAGTCACATGACTGTGGAGGCTGGAGATATAAAACTAGCAGAGTTAGTGGCAACAAGACTAGAGACTTTGGAAAGAGCTGATCTTGTCACTCAAATCCTAGGATAATTTAGTGATAATTTAGTTTCCCTATAAATAACTGAGTGGACAAATTCATTTTTGCTCCCAGAGTTCAGGAAGGCCTCTTAAAGCATTCGGCTAGTGGAACAAGGCCTACCTTCATTGTGAAGAATTTTCTGCTTTACTACAAGTCAACAGATTTGAAAGGTAACTTTATAAAACATTCTCCCACAGCTATGTCTGAAATAGTGTTTGACTAAGTCTCTGGCTACTGCGTCCCGTCTGAGTGGACACATTAAAAGATCATTCATCTGTGGGTTGGAAGGTATAAAACCCCATGAAGTAGCTATGACTTCTTATATAGTATGGGATTCCCATAGGTGTTCTCCAGGTGGCCTCTTGAGAATCACTCCTTTCCTTCTCTTAAAAATTCCCTTTGAAGCATGTGCACAGTAAGTTACTAAGACTCTAGCTGAGCAATAAGTGACTTGGACTTTCCCTGTGGATAACTGAAATCTCATCATTATTTGGGCATTTGGGGCACTTATTTCAAAAGCTCCTCAGAGTCAAGTTACTGAAGTCCATAGAGGCTAGTGTAGAAGTTTACCCTCCTTCGTGTACCACCTAGCTTGCTAACCATTAACTCTCACACAGGGTCTAGTCATCCGGGATGTTAGACAAATCTGTGTATAAGGAATAAGTGGCCCTTTTGTTCTCAGTGAAATATAGTCTTACCTTTTTTATTTTGTATAGGGTACCTCTCCAAGACTGTAGTACTCTGACTTGTATGTCATGTGGCTCCTTCAAGAACCAGTTTTAAGAGCCAGGTATGGTGGCGTATGCCTTCAATCCCAGCATTTAGGAGGCAGAGGCAGATGGATCTCTGAGTTCAAGGCCAGTCTGGTCTACAAAGCAAGTTCCAGGATAGCCAGAGCTACACAGAGAAACCCTATCTGGAAAAAACAAATTTAAAAAAAAAACAGTTTAAGATGTTGAGGGGAGGACGGTACAGTGTATCATATGCTGCCTGTGTGGACCTGGCCAAATTACTTAAGTTCTTGGTGCTCCAGGTTTTTGGTTTTTTTTTTCATGTGGACAATGGATCTAATGGTAGTGTTCATTTATAGGTATCAGGAGTGCTTGGTAGAGTTCTTTGTCGTAAGACATATTCTACAATTCCATCATCAGTCAATTATTATTACTTGCTATTTTAAAATCATTATTTTACTATTATTGGAAAAGAAAAAAAGAAGAGGAGGGGGAAGAAGCAGCAGCAACAGCCATTGCTACTACCCAGTTGAGCGAGTCCTCAAGCAGTTCACACATACTCACCTGCTGCTTTTAGAGAAGATGTGTCTATGAATTCCTTGCCAGTCACCAAAGACTTCTCAAAGCAGCATCATAGCAAGGTGTTGACCTCTTTCGATCTGACCTATGCTCTCGATCCTAAACATCAAATGCTTCTTTCGAGTTGGAAGCCCGTCTAGTACCATGAAGGAAATATGACCAGCTCCCCTGGGCCCCCTTCTTGCCTTCACTCTTATTTCAGTGATGCTTCCGTTCATTGTTTGTGACTGACACTGGCTGAGCACAGGTGTGAGGCGAGAGGTGCTTAATTTCAACAATATTTCACTGTCACTTCCTCCTGTTATTTAGTTTGGAGTTAGATGTAAAAGGACATTGCATAGTGCCTTGGGGGCCAGAGTCAGGCTGTTGGTGGTCACAAGGATCCGTGGTTTCTGGGGAGAAGAAGAAGGGTGTTAACCAGGTGCTTTGGCCAGCTTCCAAGTTTGGCTCAGTGACTTTTACCTCCTGAAATCCCCCCTGTCCTTTCAATTGGATATGGTGTTCCTCTTGGCTTCCTGTCCCAAGCTGAGGTCCATGGGACTGTGGTGCGGCTGCAGAGCAGCTGCTGCATTCCACCACTGAGGTGCTGTCCATGGATTCCAGTGGTGGATGAAGTGAGAAGCTTAGGCACAGCTTGGACAAGGTATCAGCTTGCAAAATATCTGCGGACCCTCTGGGATGAAGGACGCCAGGCAGAGCAGAGATACTGTAGTGGTGACGTGAATTGATTCATTGCTATCTCCTGGAATGTTATGGGCTTTAACACTGTGGACCAGAGCCCATGCGGTTACTTGTTCTGCCAGTCTGACCGTCTTTGTGAGAGGAGCTGCAGGCGGCATGGGGTTCACAGCAGGATGCTGTGATTGACAGGAAGGGGGAACCTCAGGAGTGAATTTCAGCTGCTAGGTCTGGCCAGATGGGAGAGGCCTCCTGCGTGTGCGTGCATGGGGATACAGCTTTCGAGGATATCTAGCCCATTGAATTACCTTGCATTTCAGAATTTATATTTTTTGGTGGAATGCTTAATGGCCCATAACCAGGAGGAATTTGATAAACACAGTAATGACAACAATGAAATCCTACACATTGACAGAAGAAACCCAAACATCTCCCTGGTGTGAGCCTTCCATGACTACATATAGGGAAGGATAAAAGTAAAGAAAAATATTTGAAATATTTAATTTTACAGAGCAGTCAAGACTCTACTATCAAAAAGGACCTGGAAATCTCAGTTTCAAACCATGGGAATAATAGCAAAAACGTACATTTTGGATGTTCTGGGAAATGTCAGACCTGGACTTTCTGCAGGGAATCTGTTCTCCCCTACTGTGTCCTCATGTCTGAATCTAGCCAAAGAGTTCAAGATCAAGGTCCCAGAGGCTGTGGAAGAATGAAGCCAGGGATGGCTTGTCATCCACATGACCATGGAGACTGAGTTTAGTAAATGTGGCCTAATTTGTTCCAATGAAATCAGGCAATAAATTCAAGTTCAACCACAAATATATGAAAAATCCTGGAACTACATAAATTCTCTCTCTTCTTTCAGCATCCCATCTCCCCTCAGCCATCTCAGCTTCCTTTGTTTTCTGAACGTGGTGCTCTGACATTGTTTTTTCTCTGTGCACTTTCTCTAACCCCAATCCTCTTACTGAATAAGTGAAAAACAATGGTCCAGGAAGACAGTCAACTACAAAGGCTCTGCTCTTTGCCCCTGAACCCAAAATTTAAAAACTACAGGAGACAAAATGAAGATAGATATTAGGAACTGATGAACTTGAAAACAATCACCCTGGGGAGATGCCCTGGGTGGGGGGCAGAAGCCTTGGAAAAATTCTAGTCTGTTCTTGCTGCTTCTAGTATAATTTGGAGAGGATGCCCAGCATACCCACCCCAGATCAGTGAGTCTTAAATCAACAAGGCAGTTTCAGCTCAGTGCCATTGCCCTGTAGGTGAGAGAGTCACTGAATGAAGATGCCCAGGCTTCACTTGCTTCCTCTCCAGACCTCCAGGCTATGAGGTTAATAGGCTAGGAGACAACTGCTTCCCAGGATATCTGTTTGTCCACACTCCCACAAACCCAACCCTATGCTGCCCTCCAAGATATTTGTTTCTAATTTCTCAGTTTTGTTCCTTCCAGATTCTGGACCAATCACTGAAGCCCTTTGTAATAGCTCTGTAGTCCATGATGAAGAGGTATACTACACGACATTTCTTCTTCTACATGCATAGAACCAGTAACTAGAGTTTAAACTTTTGTGTATTAGGGAATTTTCCTTTACCACTAGTTTTTAGAGAATTCCCAGAGTAGCCAGCTAACAGTCCAGTCGTGGTACTTTTTCAAACTCTCCTCACCTCTCCTTTCATCTTTTCCCCCTCCCTTCTTTCCTCTCCCTCCTTCTTTCTCCTTTTTAGTTTTTGGAACTGGAAATTGAAGCCAGGGCCTCATGTACGCTAGGAAAGCAAGCACTCTTTCACAGAGCTGCATCTCAGCCCCCTGCCCCCCATTGCCCCCTTTTCAGCTGGGTGAGGAGGCCCTCTCGACACTAACTTCTATGAGGCTATAGTTGAGGGAGATGAATCTATAAGGTCTGGGGAGTATGGAACTATTTGTTCAAGTGATTTATTTGCACTGCCTTGATCCCTCCAAACCCAGCCTTGGGTATTTCTTTCCCATTAGACAGTGGATTACTTCTTTCTTGTCCATCCAATATGATGGATCTGAAGATCCTAAAGTCATGACAAAATGACCTGGTCATATGGTAACTTACTGTCTCATGCCAGAGTTTTCTTTTCAAGTAGGGTCCATACTTGCTTATCAAATGATGGATAATCAGCTATTATGAACAATGTAAGTTTGTTTTAGAGTTGGATCCTATCTTGTAGGTTGTTGTGGAGTCCACATAGCATCCGTATACAGTGTTCAAACCAGATTAAATAGCTCCATCATTCTTGTGTATCTGCTAGATCATATAGTTCATGCTTCAGTGAACCCTCTGTGGATGCATTTATTATGGACCCCAGACAAAACTAGGTTCCTTCTGAGTCACATCATAAATGGGATGAAGCTTATTCAAAGTCTAGTATGGTATATGCCATTGCTATCTTCACACTTGAGAGGAGACAACCAAACACTGTGCTTCTTTCTTAGTGATGGAAGATATGTGATATGTGCCTTTTCCTGGGGAGGAAACATCTATTCACCACAGATAGAGCACAAATGACAGAGCAACTAAATGGTTCAGTGGGTGAACCAGTGAGTTTATTGGGTTATTTCCAGGAGCATAAGTGCTACGAACACAGCCACATCACTGAAAAGCCCACCCAGCTGTAGTGGGTAGCCATTCCAGCTTTGGTCTGGAAGTTCCAACCCCCACTGAGGCTTTGGTAACTATCTTGTCTACAAGGCAGGGTGAGGAGCCAGCACTGGGGAGCCGGCACTCAGGGAGGAGGCAGAACGCCCCACTCACAGCCATTTCGCTGGTCTGGGGCTAAACTTGCCATGGAACTGAGACGAGACTAGCTCCTTTTCAGGAATGCAACCATGTAGGCTTTTCCTGGTTTTACGGAACTCTGTATGCGGTAACCTGCAGCTTCAAGCGCCCGCCAACTGGGAAGGAAGCTGAGGGCAGGAGCCACCCAGGCCTTTGGAATTTGCCCCATGTTGGGCGCCAGATATTGGTGAAATTATTAAGGCCACTCAACATAGTTAAAAGGGAGATTTATTTAATGGCGTAACTTACAAATGAAGGGATAGGTAGGTTGTGGGTTCTGTGAAAGATGCAGCGCAGTCTGGCAGTGTTCACTGGAGAACTCTCCTCGGTCTACCTCTACTGTCCAGCGTCCAAGAAGAAAGAGAGCGCAGCACATCCGGATCTTGGGTCTTCAGGGCCCTCCCTTCGCCCCGCCTTGTAGGCATGATAGTTACCAAAGCCTCAGTGGGGGTTGGAACTTCCAGACACAAGCTGGAATGGCTACCCACTACACCCAGCATTGGTAACAACACCTATGTTAGAAGCTGCATCCCTGGAGCTCCTTGTTCAACTTGCAGTACTGGAGAGTTTCTCTCTGCCCCAATTGGGGCTGCTTCTATAACCTTAGGTAGGGGTCTGAGTCCTGTAACTTTCTGACTCTCCTAAGTCTTATAAGTTTTGTTTACTTCCTGAGTTCTATAAGCCTCCCTTTTCCTTCCAGGAGGAACTGTTGCAGTTCTGAGGTTACAGTTGTTCAACAGTGCAGTAACTTGAGGACGTCTCTGTCTACCCTATACCCTAACACCCCTAAAAATTTCACCAATATAGCCAGAATTTTCCTGATATCATCTCTTACTTTCTGGGCTACATTTGTTTAATTAGGGCATACAAATCACTCTGTTATACTCATATAGGATGTTTGGCCTCCCAGTGATCACATGGACACAAAATAAAAATAAATGTTGGACACAAAGTAAGAATTTCCCACATATAGTGTTAGCAAAGCTTACAAAATAATTTGATGATTTATTACCGTTTAGTTTTCTAGGATTTAGGATATCATTACTCTGGGCATTAATATCAAGAACACAAACTAGTAAATTTCAATAGAAGCTATAGAAAAATCAATCTTAGAGAAATGATGGGTGTGGTTTATATATCCTTATCACAAACATTACATGTATGCACATGCATATACAACACATGTGAATATATAGGGCAAAATTTATAGTATACACACAGTATATAATAATACATATGTGAAATTGTTGGACTTCTGGTCCAATAATCTTATGCCTTTATCCTAAAATTAAGAACAAATAAATACATATGTGTATTTCTTGCCCGATATATATACTCTCTAGTTGCCAAGACACTGAACAAGACTTTGAAGAGGCATTAGTATTGTTTTAGGTGAAGCTCAAGGTGGAGCCCAGGGAGCTATGCATATTAGAAGAAATTTTGCCTAATATAAGAAACCAGGGGCAGCTACTTAAGGAAGTGACACACGGTTCTCTTGTTTGTTTCTTCACACTACAGGGCAGCTGGCCTGTGAACTTCTGGGAAGTCTTGTCTCCACCATCCGTCTTGCAATAGAGAGTCCACCTTTATGTGTATTCTGTAGCTCTGAACTGAAGTCTTCATGTTTGCATAATAAACACTTCCCACTGAGCACTCTCGGCTTTCAAATAGATATGACTTTTATTCAGATCCCTATCTCTGCAAAAACGTGTATTGATTTTCATACATACATAGATGTCTGGAGTTATTCTCTCTGAAATGTAGGTAAGACGAACTTCAAGTGGTGGGTTCGGGGCAATTAATACTTTCTTCTTCTGTAGTGCTTTTCTGTAGTGCTGGTACCTTTAAAATAAATATAAACAATTTTTCACATTATAATCAAAATTGTTCTATTGTCTTTTCCATGGTGGTCAATGTTTTGATTGCTGCTTGTTCGTGGTCCTTTTCTCAGAATAAAGTACATTTGGCATGATCCAACATTCAACACAGTCCAACACATGGTCTCATCTTTTTCTCCCATACGAACAGCTACTTGTGTGTCCCATCAGAACAATGAGACCAGAAAACACAAAGTCCTGCTAATTCACTCCTTCTCTACTAGTCACAGCCAACTTGGTTTAAGTGATGCTCTGAGTTAGCTGCTAGACTGAAGGAGTGGGCAGACAACTATATGTTTTTATACAAAATAATATGCTATGCTAGGAGTCCAACAAGAACTCCACACTAAGTCTTTGCCTTGTTCTCTTATGTGTTCTCTAGTCACACCTAAAAGACAAAACTTCAGTGGTTAAATTGATCAGAATAAGCTATATTACATTGAAGTCACAATTCTGAAATTCCAATGGCTTAAAGCGAAGATTTGGGTCTCTCTGTCACCACAAACCCATCATGCCTCCATTAGGGATCACTGCATCATTTTCACTCGAGGACAAGAATAATGCACCAACCTCTACCCAAAGCATTCATTCCCATTCACAGGAGAGGACAAGGGTGTGTGGGATGGCATATTAAAGCATTTAAAACTCCTTCCAGAAGTAATTTTGTTCTATTTAAATTTTACTAGCCAGTTTCCTTATGTACTTGACTGGAAAACCAAGAAAATTTGTTTATTGGCAATAATAACTTCAACAACAGTATAGCCCTGTGTATACCCAAGGTAACTTTAGTTCAGTGACATCACAGCTGTGTCATGTTCATCATTCATTCATTATAATAGTTTTCTGAACCTTTACTATATGATTCATGGCTCTATGATCTTCTAACAATAGAGATAGGACTTGATTGCTGCTCAGTCTCTAATGGTTGCTTTTTCATAGTTGGTCAAATGACTATGTATCTCTTCAAAGTGATTGAGAATAGTAGAAGGTTAAAAACATTAAGTTACTCAAGAAGCTAAGATTCCATTGACTTGCATTATCTCTTAACTCTAGTGTTTTTGTCAGATTAGGTTTTGTCCAGATGACTGTCTATTGGCATGAGGGAGTCCTGAAGTCACCTACTACCACTGTGTTGGGGTTAAGCTGTGGTTTTACATCCAGTAGAAATTTTTTAAAGGAAATTAAGTGCACCTGTGTTTGGTGTGTATATGTTTAGAACTGTAATATCCTCTTGCTGTACTGTTCCTTTGCTGAGTATGAAGTGGTCTCACTTATATTTATGTTTATGCCCATAAATCGAGGCTACTTTCAAACCTCAGTCAGAGAAGCCTCTTTTTAGAATGTGTGGCGGTCCATGGAGAGATACAAAACTGCTCACAGTGCTGAGAAAAAGAGACTGAGTGCTTAGCCTTAAGTGGGACATTTATATTAGTCTCCTTACCACCAACAAGGCTCGGGGAACATCATGGGGGAGGAAGTAGAAGATGCAAGATCCAGAGGATGGGGAGGAGAGCTGTGAGATGCTGCTGACTCCTGGACATGGCTTGGCGGTTGCGCTCATGAACTCATAGCAGCTGTGGTTATCTGCAAAGACCTTCATAAGGTCAAGCTAGCCCCAACGCCACATAGACGCCATAGATGATCCCCAGGCTCCATACCCCAGAAGGAAGAGCTGTTGGCAATGCATAGTTGATGGAAAGGGGAAGAACCACTCTCTGTTGAGGAGGTAGACACTGGTAATTTTTCCCATGTTCCAGTGGATGACCCCATGCTCATGTACATTGGGAAACACTTACTGGAATTAGTAGAGTATCAAAAAAATAGAGAAACATGAGAGATATGATATGTTCTGGCTGCTATGGGGAAGTTTGGAGGGGAGAAATGAGAGGTACATGTGATCACATTTCATTGTACACACACATGAAATTCTCAAAAATAAATTATTTTTAAATTAAAGAAGAAATTCAAAGTCTACTTTGAAGATGTAGCTATGAGGCGAATAACCAAGGCGTAGGCAAAGAGGTCTAAGCCAGAACTACATCTATTGGATTCAGAAAGTAACCAAATGCTAGAGCATAGCTTTTAAGCTGGTATACGCCAGGGGACACAAGCTGTGCTCACTTTGCAGTGGCCCCACCTTGTCCCTGGAGCTAGATTCTCATCTGTTCCTCCTCTCTGCACATGAAGCATAAAGCCGAGAGGGCCGGGTCCGTGTTGAAGTCTGAAGAAACAAAAGCTGAGGGATGGTTGGACATTTTCTGGACCTCTGTCCCTTCCTCAGACCCACAGGTTATTGCCAGGGTAGACTATGTTTGGTAAGTGAAAAAGTGCCATGTTGTCAGCCCAAGAAGTATCTGCCCAAGTGTGTTTACACCTGGACAATGAATAAATCCCCATGTGTCTGGAAAAACATTTTCCCCCTAAAGTATTGATACCATATTTTGTTGGAAGTGGGGTGGACAAGAGGTGCGAGCAACGCTATTTGATCAGAAGTATGGGGGTCTTCAAGCATGGAAGTGTGGCATAGTGAGCCGACTTATGGTATATTGAAATACTTACCGATGTGTTCAGTTTCCCCGTATTTACGCTCCCTGTGAGAGATTGTCGTGGAAGTTGTGTAAATAAAGACTGGCCCCGGTTTTGTAATGATGCTCCCCTTGTCACCCCGGACTGGTATAGAACCACAGTCGCTTTCTAAGCACTTGACTGGAGGAGCATGCACAGTTGTCGTTTCTTCAGGACACTGTTCTCTCCAGTCACATGAGAATGAACTACTTGATGGCTGCTCTGAGGCATTTAATGGGGACAGCAAGTTCAGTCATGATTTTTCTGCATCACTGTCACCCACCTTCTCAATTGCCAAGTTGGCTAAAGGTCGCTGAATTTTTCTTCATTAAAACATAAATTGTCCCGGGAAAAATGAAATTGCTGCTAAATGAAAACCAGTCAAAAAGCTGAGGCCAAAAAATTGTTGGCAGTGTTCATGCTAAATTATGCAGTCTGCACATTGCAGGCAGCCTGTGGGTCCTCAAGCTGTCGCAAATAACGGGGGAATGTGGCTCCTTCTCCCACCAGGAAGATGCCCTGCCCAGTGGTCTGGGCCCCTCGCCATGGCTGAACCTTCCAGCCACTCCCTAGGAAAGCTTTCTGTTTCACCCACAGATGAAGCTCCTCTGTCAAGAATCAACTTCGCCTAATTAGCCCTTGTAAGCATGAAGCAGCCTGACTCCTGGCTGGTAAACTCTCTCTTTCCTCCTTTAGTTTCTTTCAATTCTTCCTCTCTTCCTCTTTCTTCCTTCCTTCCTTCCTTCCTTCCTTCCTTCCTTCCTTCCTTCCTTCCTTCCTTCCTTCCTTTCTTTCTTCGTTCCTTTCTCTCTCCCTCTCTCGCTCTCTCTCCCTCCCTCCCTCTTTCTCTCTCTCCCCCTTCCTTCCTGTCTTCCTTTCCTCTTTTTTCCTTTCAAATACAAATTTCACAAAGGAATAAAAGTCACCCTAGTAGGTTCTTCTCCCAGCCCCTATCCTCACAATGGAAAGGTTATTTTGGACACTAGGCCTCCCTCCTGAGACTTTTCCTTCTTGGCACCTGGCAATACACTGTCAGAGCCTTCCAGGTCCTTTTCAAAGTCAGACCTTTGGGTGGATCATCTCGGAAGTACCGTCTCCTTTTCCTTTCTATTCCTTTTTACCCCACATGTGCGTGAGCTTGCGTGTGTGTGTGTGTGTGTGTGTGTGTGTGTGTGTGTGTGTGTGTGTGT
>CABHPH010136060.1:14674-42820 GCA_902168325.1 Peromyscus nudipes
TGTGTGTGTGTGTGTGTGTGTGTGTGTGTGTGTGTGTGTGTGTGTGTAAGTCCTGGCCTTAGAGTGAAGAGACCTGGCATGGTTATCAAATAGGTCTTTGTTGTTCATTTGGTAATGAATCAAAGGCTGGAGCTCAGGTGAGTAAACCAATCATTCATGTGACAATTTGTGTTATTCCAAAGCTCTGTCACATATGAATCCAAAGACCTGGGTAACTTTGAATTCTGGGGTCTTAGGCTTGCAATAGGGTGGAGCAGATTCCTGGGTTCTCCCAGTCAGTTTACACCTGCTTGTGGATTGGCATTTCCCACAGTTAAGGTTGACCAAGCAGAACTCTGCTTTCCCAGGGATACATCTCCCATCGTGAGTGTTCTTCTTAAGGGGCATTCTATGCTTTATTTAGTTGGTGTCTGTAGGTGTAACCGTCTTATTAAATAAGAAACACAGAGCCGATTCAGAGATGAAAGCCAAGAGGTCAGAGCGATAGCTAAGAGCTGAGATTAAAAACCTTACCCTTCCTGCCACGGCTGTCCTACCTCTCTGCAAGAGACCTACTTCCTGTGTTTTTGTCTTTATATAGACTTTCTGTTCTGCCTTTTCATTGGTTGTAAACCCAACTACATGACCGTCTCGTCACTGCCTGTCTGTGCAGACCTCCAGGTCTTCTATGGTTGGAATTGAGATTAAAGGCGTGTGTCTCCAATACTGGCTGTATCCTTGAACACACAGAGATCTACTTAGCTCTGCCTACCAAGTGCTGGGATTAAAGGCGTGCACCACCACCACCAGGCTCTGCTATGGCTTGCTATTAGCTCTGACCCCCGGACAACTTTATTTATTAACATACAAATCACATTTCAGTACAAATAAAATATCACTATAGGTATCTGTATCAGACCCTTTGTCTTAGGATACCCACACCAAATACCTCCTCCTGTCCAGATAAAGTTGAAAGAATCATCAGGATTATACTTAGATTAAGAAAGGTGTTGGTTCTGAGGGTGCAGCTGGGTAGTAGAGCTCTGGCCTCGTATGCACAAGGTCCTGAGAAAACAAAACAAGTGGGAGCTAGGGAATGAAGGTGGGCTGTGTGTGCAAGGTCTCGGGACTGTTTCTCTGTGACTTACACAGCAGTGGCTGTTATAGTCAGGGATTATTTTCTTTTCCCATTAAAATGATTCTCCATGTAACAGTTTTACAACCAATGTCACAGGAGGACCAAAACCAACATATGACAACATAAATATGAAGGGCTGTAAGATCTGTCCAGTGCTAAATTCCAGGTCACAAAGTTTTATATATAAAAATGACTTCAACACTATAAAACTATCATAGACTAAAATCTTCCAAAGGTTAGCCATGGCTATCACAGGATCATGAGAGAACAAGTGATTTAGATCTTTTTCATATGACCAGCCTGTATTTCCATATATTTAGGAATAAGTGGGTTTTGCTGCTGTTAACAGGAAAAAGATATATGTTGCTGAAAAAAATAAAAAGCACAGATTCTGGAGTCATGAGGGCTTTATTGTATATTTCAAATGTGGAATAAATAGAAATCATCTGATTCCTAATAGGCTACTATCAGAGTAAAGTGACACAGTAGATTAAAAGAAATTGTAAGAAATACAGATATTAGAAGAGGACTCTCAAATACCCACAAAGCACAGGACAGTCTAGCCAGGGGTGACTGCTGTACTTACACAGTTGCCCTGGGATGAGGCGTTTGAGGAGTCTTGAGGAGTCTAGTTGATAGCAACTCCATTCTGACATTGTATTGGCAAATGACCACTATTTAACTATTGATTCTACATCTTCAAATTTCAGTTTGCATGTGGCTTTGCCTTATAATAGCCACTTGGGGTATGGATACAATAGGTCTGTTCATGAGGGACAGGTCTAGGACAGTTAACTAACCAGTTACAAACATTTTTAAATTATAACTTATAGTGGAAAATTGTTAGTGTCAGGTGCATGTAGACTCCATATAAAAATAACTTTCATCTTATCACCATGTCCACAGTATCTCAAACAGCAACTAAAGGATTAAATAGACTGCCAGGCAGTACTTAGTGTATCCTCATTCATCATGGAAGTGGGAGATAAAGATTTTTTTTTAAAGAATCTGAATCATTGCCTTTAAGGACCTAATCTAGGAGCTGAGGCCAGGCAGTTCTGGATTTTTAGAGCAGCAGACTGAGCTACCCATGAGGCCAAGTGGACCAAGACACTGTCCAAGGAATAAATCACACCGATGTAAAATCATGCAGGCATAATAGATCTATTAGCAGAGGCCCTGAAGGAGGCAAATGTCATATTTTCTGAGATAATGGAGGAAAGTTTAATAGACTATTCATCTAAAACTTTAAGGGAAACACATGAAGGGGTGTTGGATTACATTTCAAGAGGAGAGATTTTATCAAATCCCCCCACCAGAAGCTGTGTGGAGAAGGGTTTGCTGCTGAGAAGGAGGCTGAAGCTGTGATTGAGCATGCATGGGCCCAGGGGCCGGAGCTTTAACTTTCCATAAAAATAGGCTGGGAGCTTGAAGGAGAAACATCTTACCTCTAACCTCAAACCTTTTCACCTGTGCCCCCATTGACAGACTCCAATCTGAAGGCAGACAGGAAGAAAGCCCACGGGCGTTCGAGTTGTTGTTTTAGGAAAGAGCGGGTCAGAGACATTTGTGACTGATGTGCAGAGGGAACTGGAAAGTATCTGGCAGGAATGGTGACAAAGCATTGGTGTAATTTTTTTTTCTAATACAAATTCCACTAAGCTCCTTTCCAGCTAGAAACATAATTGAAGCAGAATAGAAATAGACCATCCTTCAACTCCCATCTCAAACTTGACTGTTGAGTCCCCAAGGAGTGACTAATCTTCATTGTCAGGCCTGAGGAACAAAGGCTTTCTAAACTCCAAATAATAAATCCCAAATATCGGAATACTGAGTTTTGTCATTATCAATAATACGGAGAGGAGAGAAAATCTTTTTCCAATAGAGGCTGGCAGGAGAAGAGAGAGTTCCCAGAGCAGTGTCATTGTTTACTCCTTCCCTGCAGAGCTGAACTTTGAGAGGCATTCTGGGAAGAGCATTCACATCAACTTTGAGTCAGGGACGCAGAGGGAGCAGACTTTACTGACACACTTCTGAACTGTGTGCCTCATGACAGAGAGCACTACTTTAAAAATCAGTGATGTTCAGGATGAGGTTCTGAGACTTGTGAGCAAGGGGATCAGAGGACAGCTACAGATACTCTGTACACTTCATTGTGGTGTGGAGACTGCTCTAAGTCACCCACTTATCACAAGAAGCTGTGAAGGGGACACAGTGACATAAACTCTGCTGCCTAGCACTACTAGGGACTGAGAATACAGCATCAGTCCCTAAAATCTTGTATTCAACCACACGTATCTCAAGATATTACCATAGAATGTCTAGGATCAAGACAAGATCAACCAAATAACCCCAGAGACAAATAGGAGACCTAAGAGAGCACAAAGAGGGTCCCAATCCATCTCATGGGGTTATTAACACTGAAGATACTGTGTCCAATGGAGTTGGGAGTGGAGAGAAAGCATGGTTTCAGAGTAATCTACCTGAGGCAGGCAGGAAAATAAGTTCCTTAGTAGATGAGTCTAAACTTCCTTTTTGTTGGGTTGGCAAATGTTATTCCCACTTTCCTAAAAGGAAGATAGATTTGAGAAATATTTTAAGGTAAAAATAACATTTTTGATTGGAATGATGAAGATGGGAAGGTAAGACACACTAGCATATCTAGATGGTAGAACCTTCCATAAAGAAAATGTACAATTAGAATATATAGGCAGGAAAATTATGAATCCTAACCTTGACATGGACTCTCTTTAGACATCCAGAGAATCACTGAAGAAAATAGTAGGCCATGCTGATGCTAGGTTGTCCTGTGCTGGAGTGATGGGCATGCAAATGTAGTCAGAGATGAGGACTGCGTGAATCCAACACCATAAACTCCCACTAACTAAGACCAGTTTAGATACAGCCATCTCTAAATTCCCACCCTACCAACAACAGAACCAATGTTGTCACTGCTTTTCCAAGAAACCCACCAGCCACTTGTGGGCAAGGTGGCACTAACAGAACATGCACTGGGAGGTCAAGATTCAGCTCTGCAAACTCAACAGAGTGACAGCTATGTGGATGATTTATTGCATGCTCTAATAAACTTATCTGGGGTCAGAGAACAGAACAGTCACTAGATTAGACATAGAGACCAGAAAATGGTGGCACACATGCCTTGAATCCTAGCATTCCGGAGGCAGAGATCCATCTGGATCTCTGTGAGTTCAAGGCCACACCGGAAACAGCCAGGCATGGTGACTCACACCTTTAATCCCAGCAGTTGAGGTCTCATGCCTTGCTTGGGAAAGACACATGCCTTTAATTCCAGGATGTGATGGCAGGAAGCAAAAAGGTACATAAGGCATGAGGACCAAGAACTAGAGGCTTTTAAGCGTTTAGGCTTTTAGCAGCAGTTCAGCTGAGATCCATTCGGATGAGGACTCAGAGGCTTCCAGTGTGAGGAAGCAGGATCGGCTGAGATGTTGGCAAGGTGAGGTGGCTGTGGCTTGTTCTGCTTCTCTGATCTTTCAGCATTCACCCCAATACCTGGCTCTGGGTTTGCTTTTATTAATAAGACCTTTTAATTAATAAGATTCATGTTACACAGCTGTCTCTTCTGCTCTACCATGGCAGAAACAGCTAGAGAGCTGGCACATGTGGAGTCAGAATTTAACATCACAGAAGCACAGAGTGGTTGATGGTTAGCGGGGACTGGACATGAGGTTGTAGGAAATGCAAGTCAAAGCCTACAAAGTTCCAGTTGGACAAGAATATGCACAAGAGAACAATTACACAACCTGGTGACCATAGTGAATAACAAAACTGTATGCTTATAGATGGCTATGAGAGTAGATTTTAAGCATGTACACACACAGAGACAGAGAGAGAGAGAGAGAGAGAGAGAGAGAGAGAGAGAGAGAGAGAGAACTAGTGTCTGGTATTTAGTTTGATGTAGACAGTTCACAATTTCATGGGAAGACCATTTTGGGACCTGAAGAATGGACCCAGCAGTTGAGAGTACGTATTCTTCTTACAGAGTATGGTTCCCATCACCAGTGTCAGACGGCTCACAACTGCCTGTAACTCTCTAGCTCCAGGGTCCCGATACCTTCTTCTGGCTTCCTTAGACACCTACACTCACATGTGCATGCATACACAGACATACACTCATGCACAAACACATGATTAAAGTAAAATCATAAAACTTTTTCATTTTGCATGCCTTGAATATCTAAACTGTTGTCAATGTAAAAGGATCAATCAGTTGCAATTATTTTAAGGGCTGTCACCTTCCAGGAGCTTGTTTAACCGAAGTCCTCTTCACTGCTTTAGAGCCTCTCTCAGCTTTGGAGCTGAGGTCGTGCTGGTTTGGGGGTGTCACCAGCCAGTGTCTAAAGATGTGGCATCAGTTTCCTTCCAAAGTGGCACTCTTTCACAGATGTTTTGTACTCCTGAGCTCTCTGCTGGGCTCATAGAAACACGTTTCATTGTATGCTATGGAGTGGCAAGTGCCACTCTCGATCCTGTCCCTTCCTTTTGCTTTTGTGTATTTTGCCCTTCTGTAAACTTCCTGCCTAGTTCTACTTCAGTACCCTTTTCCTAGAGAACTCAAGAGATGAGAACCTCCACTCCTTCCACAATCAAGCAGCGCGAGACATTTGCATGAGGCCAACCACTCTTACTTTCCTCATTCTTGTAACTGAGTTTGCACACTCTTTGTCTTTTCTACAGACCTCAGTCAAGCTAATTCCAAGATAGAAATTGGGGGAATGGTGGGAAGCTCCTCAGTGTTGAGTTCCAGCTTTGTTTTCCAAGTTAGGTTCAGTTATACCATGGTTATATTGATCCTCATTTGAACTATATTTATTGTCCTAAGGGGTGAGGCTAAAGGAATACATACCTCGAACATCCAACAACAGGCTGGAATAAAATAACTTCCCTGGCTCTTCTGTGCTGAGCTCTATCTCATGGATTTTGAGATGGGCTGGAGGTGGGTGGGATCAGAAAGCCCTGTAATATCCAGAGCGGTTAGCTTTGGCTCCCTAGTGAGAGGAGTGTCTTTCCCTCAATTTCATGCTTGCTCCTGTGGTTCCTCAGTGCTATCTCTGTCTGTCCAACTTCCTCCTCCTGAGATTTTAGAGGAAACACTGAGCTGAAGAAATTATTTGCATGCTTTCATCTCCTAGTCATCCTTCTAATCATTCCATTCCCAGGAACAGAAGTTTGTGTTCTTTGTGATACTTTACGACTAATTAATGGAGAAACTTTAGGAGAGCAGGAAACTGACTACATGGGTAAAGGTACTTGCTCCCCAAACTGATGACCTGAAGTAGATTGCGAGGACCAGCAGTGTAGAGAAAGAACTGATTCCCACAAGTTGTCTTCTGACTTCCACACTCACTGCCGCCCTCCCCATGCACATGCCACACACCAACATATATAATTAAATAATGATTCAAATAAAACACCTTGCTCCCAACTTGGTTTTTTTTAGAGCTGAGAATTAAACCCACGGCACTGCACATGCTAGGTAAGGTAAGTGCTCACCAGCCGTATTATAGCATCGTTTAATTACTAATAGATGGTCAATAAAGAGTAAAATAATTTGAAGACGCTTAATATTTTTCTCAAATTTCTTTACTTTTGACACTTTCACACATACACACACAACACACACACATATACAATATGTTGTGATTTAAAGATTAATGTTGGATCACAGGTTGAAAGTGGCTTCCAGACCACATGGAAAGTTGTGAGGGGATTTTGCAAGACCAGCTAGACAGAGCTCAACAGGGTTACTGTGCCTCAGAGATGTCAATTACCCATACTCGTAATGCACCAAATGCAGACAGCTTTTTATGCCTCCACATTCCCTCTCCTGGGCAGCACCATATTCAGCTGGTCCTTCAGAAACATATGGTGTGGGGGTGGGTGAGGTGGGGGAGAGGGTGGGGCTAGGGTGACTAATGGGGAGAAAGAGCTTTGGTTTTGCATTCCATCCTTCTGAAGCGCTTCTGCCTGGATATCTTTTCAGCATAAAAAATTTCTGCTTACATCTGCGTCCAAAATTGAGAGGAAATATTCTCAAGTTGGAGGGTGGGGGAAGCCTGCTATGGAATATGCTGAAATGAACTGAAACAAATTGAGTAAATTTCAATCAATAAATGAAACAGATATTTGGCTCTTCCACATAAAAGAAAAAATGAAGAGACTCTGCAAGAAAACTTTAATATTCTGATTATTTTGATTTTCTTGTAATTCTTATTGCAAAATAGTTTTAATAGCAAAATGCAGAATAAATTATCATCTCTTGTTTATCTTTGTAACTTTTACCTTAATTTTAAAATTTGTTAAGAATTTCGTCTATGAGTACTATATTTACATCATTTCTACCCTTCTAATTCCACCTGTATGTCCCCAATTTCCTCTTAAATCCATGACTTCTTTAATTATTTTGTTATATGTGGAAACTTCTTTGGGTGTGTATCAAGGATTATAATTGTGTGATTAAATAAGTTTCTCAGTTTTAGTAGAAACCAGCTTCCTTACATGGCTTTACTAATTTATAGTCTTTGCCATAAAAGACATGTTCAGTTGCTCTACAATGTATCATTTTAGGCATTCTGGTGAACGCATAGTGACAGCTCCTAGTTTAACTTGCATTTAAAATTTAAACACTAATAATATTTATTGACTTCTTGGATGTTTTCTTTTGTGAAACAGTCATTGACATTTTAAAAATGTAGATTACACATATATTACCAACTGTAGGACTCCTTGTTCCACATAGAGTCCTTCTGTCAATGACATCTATAGCAGATAGATTTAATTTTTAATGAAGTTTAAGTTATCTGTTTTCTTTGTGGTTAATTCTCTTGTCTAGTTTAAAATGCTGTTACCAAGGCAAAGTCAATGAAGCTATTCTGTCATGTGCTAGACTCTTAAACTTCCTATCTTGCAGATTAAGATCCAGTGGGCTGGGCGTGGTGATGCATGCCTATAATCCCAGAACTTCAGAAGCTGAGGCAGGAGAAGTCTGAGTTAGAAGCCAGTCTGGGATACACAGTGGGGACTCAGTCTCAAAAATCCAAATAATCAAAAAAGATTAGAAGTTTACCTATGTCTAATTTTTCGATATATAATGTGAGATAGATAAAAAGGGAAATTTTTAAAATGGATAATCGTTTGTCTGAGCATCCTCCATTTAAACATAGACCCTTGCTTTCCATGTTACTTTGTAAATTCACATTAGTCATAAACCAAACTTGCATATGTGTGTGATTAGTTTCTAGAACATTTTCTTTTAATCAATCGTCTATGTTTATGCCAATCACAACAACCAAATATCATTGTTTTATAAAAATAAGATTTATCTAGTAGTGTTAGTCTTCCAATTCTTATTATTTCAAGATATTATCAATTATAATTTACTTCTTTTATGTCTGTGTATGTTTTTAGAATTAAGTAGCCAAGTACATTAAAAAAACAGAATATTAATTGCAGTTGCATTTAATCTGTGAGTGAGCTCCACAGCTCACTGTGGAGAGCCACTAGCTGACAGTTTTGCATCTTCAGATGTAGACATGAATCTGTTCCCAGTCACACAGACCTTTTTTACCTAATGTCAGTAATTATTTTCAAAGAAGAATTTTTTACACAAAACATTCAAATTAGTCTATTAAACTATTGCCAGACAAAAAGATTTGTCTGTCTCTTGGGGACTACAAGCATGGATGGAAGGTAGAGTTTATACATTAAGTATACAATAAATAATTATAGACCTGTGAATAAACAAAATGCTGTGTTTAGAATAGTAAATAAAGACTATTCCAGAGATATTGTCTTTGTATAACAGCTGTTTAAAATATATCTAAAAATGCGTGAATTCCTTAAAAGAAAGCAAGAAACTTATAGTGGTAGGGACAGTTCAAATGATGTATTTTACTAGAGAAAATACTAAGAAATGTTAACTCCTGATCTCCAAAATACAGTATCTGACATGAAAAATGTACAGGATGAATGTAATATCTGTTTTTATGCTGGGTATTCTGTTACAGTGATTAAAAATTCAAGGAAAATGGAAAATGAGGACAATGTGGCTCAGAAGCCCCTGGGGTGGGCTTGCAGAAGGAATTTAGTTTGGAGAAGCAGCTCAAAGATGCTCTGGAACACTACATGCAAAGTGATTCACCTGGGAGCCCATTCAACCAAAGCACTGATAGTGATGCAGGCAGTCTCATGACTAGACTCATGAGGCGTCAGATGCAAATGAATACTGCATTGGAAACTGGACTGTCGACCATTTATCTTACCTTGTGGCAAAGAACTCTCTACATTTTGTCCATTCCCTGAGTAGTTTTGGTAAGCTGGGTTCTATGATGGCAGACTAATCTAATGTAGGAAGTTTTAAGAAAACACAGCATTTAGATAAGGGCTTTGGGTGTTGCTAATTGCTTTTAGCTGTGCTTGTAGTAGGAATTTATAAATAATGAAAGTAATTACAAATAATGAAAAACCTACGTAACACTGTGGCTAAAGAGCACATGGTGCTTAAGAGATTAGAGCCAATAAAAAGATGCCAAACATTTTTTAAATTACACTTATTTATTTATTTATTTTAAACCCTTACCACAGTTCCCCCTCCCTCCTCTCCTCTCTTTCTTCCCCTCACCCCATCCACTCCTCTTTTGTTTCTGTTCAGAAAGGGACAGGCCTCCCATGGGTATCAACAAAACACGGCATAGCAAGTTGTAGTAAGACTAAGCTCCTCCCCTTGTATTAAGGCTGGGCAGGGCAATCCGGTATGAGAAATAGGTTCCCCAAAGCCAGCCAAAGCCTTAGGGACATCTCTTGTTCCCATTGTTAGGAATTCCACAAGTAGACCAAGCTACACAACTATCACATATACATATATATATAGAGTATATAGAGAGCCTAGGTCAGTTACATGCAGGTTCCCTGGTTGTCAGTTATTTTAAATTCTGTATCATCAGAATGGTGTATTTTGTAAAAAATAAATAAATAAATAAATAAAAAATAATTTTTTTTTTTAGTGTCTGTCTGGTAATCAAAATTTTAATAGGAATTTTCCATGTATTTGTACTCAACGTGATTATAGTTATGCTTGGGTTTGAATACCTCCTTCAAGTCTGTACTCCCAATGACCTAACATCCTTCCATTATGCCCTGCCTCCTAAATCCTCTCCCTCCTCCAGAAAGTATCACAAGCTGGAGACCAGGCCTTCAAGCAATGTTCAAGTTCCAAACTTTAACAATAGCTGTGGCAATTTTGTTAATTCCCTGTTCCCAGAACACACACTGACAGTCTATAGCAAGTAGACATAAGATCTTCACTTAAATCTATGTCACGGTTCTATACTTCAGATTCCATTGAACAAAGACACAGGCTCCATCCTATTGGGTGGCTGAACTATTACAAAAAGTGGATAAAGCACACATTAATCATAACTAGGGTAAACTTAAGGCCCCATGGAAAGGGGAATCCAAGCTGTTCCTCGTCTCTGTCCTGTGTGTCCCCTTGTACCATAGGCCATTTGAAAGCTGGTGGCTGTTTGATAGTACCAAAGCCTTGATTTCCTCAGAGTACTTCAGACCTCACAAGAACATGGCTGCCAACCTGGGAAGATACTGCACTTTACTGCTTATCTGCCCTCCATTTCACGGTGATAGAAGAGCCCTACTCATTCACCTGCTTATCCACAAAGTACTAAGGCTCAATCATTTGTAGACATGAGCTCATATCTCTGGAAGTATTCAAACCCAATGTGAAAAAAATACACTCAGGGAAAACAACACCAGAAAACCAAGTGAGTCCTTGACCAATTTTGTAAAAATCTTCTCTCTCTCTCTTTTTTTTTTAAAAATTATTTATTTATTTATTTATTTATTTATTTATTTATTTATTTATTTATTATTTATTTATTTTCGGAGCTGAGGACCGAATCCAGGGCTTTGCGCTTGCCAGGCAAGCGCTCTACCACTGAGCTAAATCCCCAACCCCATAAAAATCTTCTCAACCTGAGTTGAGAACTAACAAAAGATAAGAATACGATGGATATTTTAATGGATAGACGCAATCTCTCCTTTGAAATCTAGCTTGGAAGCACATATTTACTGTGGAAATCTTTATTTCATATTCTGACAATCGGCTAGAATTGATCTCAAATGTCTTCTTCAGAGGTTCCTTCCAGCTTCAGCCTTGGCCTTGGCCTCTACCCTACCCATCTTGCCACCTCCTCAGTTTTTCAGATGGAGTTTTCTTTGGTAGGCTGTTTTCCATCAGGTCAGATTTTGCTAAATGCCCAAGAGACTGATGCAATTCTGACTAGTGTTGATGGATTCAATGAAGTCACTAATCATTAAGTAAAAGATATTCCAAACAGAAGAGGGAAGGAGTTGAGAGGAAAGATGGGGTCTGTGAGAAGGAATAATTTACTAACTCCTGAACTTGGAAATTTTCAGATAAAACAGCTGTTTGTGAGACTTGGGTGCTGACGGAGCACATTAATTACTGTCATCGAGATTTGGATCCACTGGAGAGCTGCTGGAAACCCTGGTATGCAGAATTACCAGAGGAGACTTCTTTTAGGAAAACAGATAGGCACCGATAGTAACGGTACATGAACATCAGCCCTCAGGGTAATGTCACAGACATTAAAATCCACTGCACTTTTATCTCTTTAACGTAGACTGAAGCCTCTGGCTACCCGTATTCTATCTTGAGACCACCAGGCCAAGGTATGGGCTTGTTTATCTCCTTATCCCTGACTGAGAGCTAAGCATCATCCTTGTTAGCGTCAAGTGACATTAACTACTACTTAAAATTTAAGATTTAAAGTCATTGAGTCCTTACCTTGTTATCTGCCCAAACTTAATGAACTAATTAAATGTTAGATTGAGATACAAATCCAAATAGATTTTCTGCTTTTAAAAAATGTCTGTATTTTAAATTCACAAAGTAAGATTTAATAACTTCTGGTAATTAGCACCATAGAAATACTGCTCTTAGCCTTGTGATGGGGTCCTGGAGATTTAGGCCCCTGAGGGGGTCCTCTTTATAGTTTTTTAGGGAGAGAGATGAGGGAGGCTCACATGCTATATAAGTAATGAGTAGCCCAAAGTGTGTGCCTGAAGTCAGCTTGTTACTGATTCCTGGTTTCCAGGAGGCAAGAAAAAGGATTACTTCTGCCTTTTAGTTAATGCAAGTCCATCACGTAGGATATGCCATCTACATCTTAGAATCTGGTAGCCTGGAGAGTTTGGAAAACTTCCCTTGGGAAAGTGAGAGCTGCAAAGTCATCCCAGTTCTTGTCAGTTTTCTACAGTCTAGACCTGGCTATCCTACTGAACTCTTTTTGGAAAGTGAGGGTTAAAGACTCATAGATCGTTACACTAGACTGCCTGTCCTTCTTCCCTCTCTCCCTCTCTTCCTCTCTCTCTCTCCCTCTCTTCCTCTCTCTCTCTCCCTGCCTCCCTCCCTTCCTCTCTCTCTCCCTCCCTTCTCCCCTTCCCCTTTATCTCCCTCCCTTCTCCCCTTCCACTCTCTCTCTCTCCTTTCTTCCCTTCCTCTTTGTCTCCCTCCCTTCTTCCCTTCCTCTCTCCCTCCTTCCTTCCTACCTTTTTTCCCTTTTAAAGTAACATTTTGAAGATGAATATTTAGAAGTGTTGTATGTGCAAGCATCAAAGTAATAGAAAATGCATGAAATTTTAAACTATTTTTCAGTGAACCCTTAACATGGATAGCTGACAGCTTCCAACATGTTAACTTTTAAACAGTTTCTAGATATTTGGCAGTTCATTTTAAATGTCATTTGGTCATGTAAATGAAGGCTTTAAAAACAAATATGGCAAATACATGCAGTATAAATTGACATACAAATCTCTCCATTTTTAATATTTTTCATTAAGGCATCTTTAAAGATACATTCCATAAAATGAAGTTGAGAACTCAAGTTAGTTATAAAGAAAAGGCAAGAAGTTTTATTAGAGTTGTATAACTCACATACCAATACATAACACTAAACACAAAATTGTTGAAATAATATATTTTGTTATTTTATTTTTCTAAGTCATCAACTTCAGAAAATCACACACTGGGATTGGGCAAGGTTATACAAGCCTGTAGACCAAGTCACACAGGAAACTGGGGCAGGATCACTTGAGCCTATGAGCTCAAGACCTGTATGGGCAACATTGTAAGGTTCAGTCTCAAGGAGGGAGTTGAGGAGTGGGGTTACTCGCTAGGAAAATTAGGAGATTCCCAATCTCAAATGTCAGTAGAGAAGCACAAACAACTATGGGAGCAAGTTGGGCTTTGACTTTACCTTTGAGAAGCAGTGAAGGAATAATGTAACAGTGCTACATGGAGATTGTCAAAGCTTTGCAAGGATTTCTGGGGAGCTGATTTGCAAAACATGGAGAATTAAAACTATCCTTTTATCAACACACAAACCTGTGATCAGTCTTGTTTTCTAAATTTAGATGCCAGAAGCACTAAACCATAGGTTAGGGAATTGAGCTTAAAAATGTACATAGTCCCACTTCTTCAGAAAGACAGTCCTGAAGCAGCTGGAGAATATCCACTACCTTTTTTCACCTGAATAACTCCAATAAAATTCCTTATAGGTAAGAAATATTAACCAGACCACAAGGAAGCTTGAAAAAACTTACGTTTTAAAATTTCATGGAATAAACACTATTTAGAACATATTCCTTCCTGGGATTTAAGCCATTGGAACTTAGTCAGGTTATATAACTAACTGACAAAGTTAAGGAAGAAATAAAGGGACTTCTCTGAACTAATTTAGAGCAGTAGCCATTAACTCTAACTACAAATTAAAATCATTCAAAGAAGTTTTAGATAAACTGAAGCATAGCTTAACCTCCCCAAAAATATATTTAATTGTTATGGAATGAGAGGGAACACTCCCAGATGATTCTACTATGAAATAAGATTGAACATCATTGGATTGATAATAATTAATACTAATTATCAATTAATACTAATGATTAATATTAATTGTTAATGTTAATAACTGCTAGTCATGATGAATTTTATTTAAATAAATTAAAATTCAAGTATCAGTACTTTCTGTGTGACAGTCATTTTAAGTGGTAACAAAAGGATCTTTTCCTATAAAATTATTGGATAGCATTAATATTTATCCTTAACACTTGGCTACCTCTACAGACTTACTAAAATAGTCCTCGAGGTTTTGTTACAGTTTGCTGTTGTGGAAGTTGCCCTTTTACTTTACCTATTGAACTGTTCTCCACTTGAAATTTTAACTGCAGTGATTGCACACAGAAACTTTGTCCTAGATGTGTCTGAAGAGATCGTAACATGGTCATTTATTTTACAGCAGCTGTGAGGGTAGAGAACGAGGCTGCTATGGGCAGCAGGGCCTGAGCAGCCCTTAGCTCAAATGCTAACAGTGCTGAGGAGAACTGGTAGTACTGTGTCTGAAATTTTGGAGGACGTAGCTCAAACTGGAGTTAGAAGAAGATGAATAACAGTGACTCTGCTTGTATTAGATGATAAAAAGTAAGATACTGACATCCAACTTAAAAAAATTAGTATTAGAAAATAAAATAAAAAAATGGCTGAGGAAAAAAGGCAATGCAGAAAATAAATCAGAAGTATAGAAAGAAAAGAATTATAAATAAAGTAACAAAGTCAAGGTTGATTCCTTAACAAGATTATTAGATTAGGAATGTCTAATAAGACTGACCCAAAAACATAGAGGAAGGGAGAGGGAGGGAAAGAGCAAAAAAGAAACCATATTTGGATGGAAAATGATGCATATACAGTAACAATTTAATCAATGATGAAAATTTGATTTTTAAGGCTTGATTTTCCTTATACTAAATTCACTTAAATACATTATTAGTATTTGCTAACTGTAAAAAACTAGATTTCACTGTGCCATTTTTATACATACACAGAATTGCCTTGATCATATTCACCCCTGTTACCTTCTCCTTTCTCCCCCTTGCCTCTCCCTCTATTCTACCACACAGAGTTCAACTTTAAGATCTTTTAAAATAGAGTCATCTGAAGTGGCCTTTGTTCAAGAGCTGTTTACTCCCTGAAAGTCATGGCTTCTCTGCAGTCTTTAACTGTGGTGGTTTGAATAAGAATGGCACCCATGGGCTCATATATTGTCATCAGGAGTGGCACTACTTGAGAAGGATTAAGAGGTGTAGCCTTGTTGGAATGGGCATGGCCTTATTGGAGGAATTGTGTCACTGGGGGTGGGCTTTAGGTTTCAAAACCATAAGCCAGGCCCAGTGTTGATCTCTTCCTACTGCCTGCAGATCCAGATGTAGAACTCTCAGCTACTTCTCCAGCACCATATTTATCTACATGCCACCATGCTCCCCACCATGATGCTAATGGACTAACCTCTGAAACTGTAAGCCAGCCCCAATGAAATGTTTTCTTTTATAAGAGTTGCCATGGACGTGGTGTCTCTTCCCAGGAATAGAACAGTGACCAAGACACTACCCAACTCCAATCTTCCCAGAGAAGCTTCTCCACACTCACTAGGGAACTGAGATAATTACCAATGTAGAGAAAGTTCTGGAGTTGTTGCATTTATAGTGTTTGAATCTTTCCTTTCATCAGAACATGTTCTTATTTTGCTAATCAATACTTCAATCTGAATATATGGATTGGTATTCAGTCACATGCTGCAGGTATCCCTTTAAATATCTCTGCAAGCTTTTCTCTCAGCACACAACTTTCTTGGGTATTGTGTCACAAATGACTACTTTCTTAATATTCCCAAACAAATAGGTGATAGAACTGTGGTACATACACAGTGGAATTTTATTCAGCTGTAAAGAAAAATTAAATATAAAATTTATAGGAAAATGGATGGAATTGGAAAATATTATACCAAATAAGGTCACCCAGGCTGAGAAATACAAATATCACATGCTCTCTCTCACACACGGAGCATATAGTTGCATTTTTACATTTCTGTGTCTAAGTTGGAGTAAGAGCCTATAGAGGGCAAGGAGTAACAAAGAAACCTTGAGAGGGAGTGTGAGGGAAAGAGTCTTTAAGTGGGGAGTGGGTATTAAGTACCCATATATTAGTTTATGTCAACTAACTTACAAGTGAATGAGCTTCATCTCACAGTGCCCTGATTTCAAAGTTTGAGTTGATATATATTCATTTCCCCCTTTGTGTTAGTTCAGTTCTTAGTCATGGGGAATAATCTTTATGCCTAAACTATAGTTCTTCCATAGTTACAGTGGAGATTTCTTCACTTGATCTGGATTTGTGTTCTAACCCTATCAGCTGAGAAGAGCTGTGAAGTCATGGCTCAGTGTTATTGGCCCCCAGTTAATATAACCCCTTGGTTATTGTCCTGGGTATGCATGGCTTACAGGTCAACCAAGGCTTTAAGGAGATTCTGTTTGTAACATGCCTGCCACACACATCGTGGTACCATCGTTTGTTAGGTTTCTCCTCTGTGAGTTTCTTCAGGTCACTAAGAAGGTAGACCTGTGTTTGAACTATTGCTTCTTAAGGCCACACATTTGGAAACTCTTTCAAAAGAAAAGACTCATAAATACAAATCTCACTCATGGTGGTCCCCTCCTACCCAGAGTCAAAGCCCCTTCAGTTTCTGGTTGCCTTTAGGTACTCTCCTGTGTTTTATAAAGTTGATTTTTGTATTTTTTATGTGAAGTCTGTAATTATAATTAGTAAGAGGATTAGTCTAATACAGTGCTGCTACCATTATTGAACACCAAACCAGTTCTTAGGCTTGAAGACTTAGACAACATTACATAGTCAATGGATATTTAACTAAATTCATTAGGTAAGATGGCAATTTTTCTGTTCCATATTTAATATTGTAAATACTTCACTTAGTCTTTCAAATGTATGTGGCTGTGTTAACACACTATCTTTGTCCTCCAAACCCCATTTAATTGACACTCTCTACATGGAGCAACTCAACTTTCACAAAGCACTTCATAGTCATTCATAAGTGCCTCATAGATTCTATTTTATTCAAATGCCATAGTAGTCTAAAAGGAAGATGGTTTCCTCCGTCCTCTGGTCACAGCTAATGGTAACTGAAGGAGACGAAACTCACCCAGCATGTAGCTTAGAAATAAGAACTGGAGTTCCAACAAGGTTCTGTAGATATCTCCAGACATGCCCCTGCCAGTTTCCCCACCAGAAGTAATTTCTGTTTCCTCTGAATTCCCTAAGCACAGAAAGTCCTTTCAGCCGTTAGTCAGACCCTATTTCATTACCGAAGTGCATTTCTATACCACTGTAGCTCTCACCATATCTTTATGACTTTCCAGGAAGAATTGTAAAGTGGACCTGGACTTAAACTTTATGTTACCACTGACTGAATTTGTTGAAACTCACTTCTCTGAGAGTCGAGTCGAGCAGTGTGAGGTTATTGTGAAAGTAGAGCGTGGTAATGCAGTGGGTGAAGAGTGAGCAGCAGTTAAATGTCAGTCTCTGCTAACATACAGCCCCTTGAACTCACTGATGGATGTTCCCGCCTGTAGCATACCTTTGCTCTCCACCAGTGAGACCAGCAGTATCTGCATTTTTCAGAAGAAAAGCTGGTCCTTTATGGAGAGGCAGCAGTCTCAGTCACTGCATCTTCCTGGTTGACTACAGCATGGCCCCTAAATGCTGGTCCAGACATGCAGGTCCTTGTACTAATAAGGAGCCCTTGTCCACATCCACTTCCATTCGGGCAAGGTGGAAGGCTGGGTCACAGCTCTCCAATCGGTCCTTGAAAGGGAAAGCCCTTGACCCTTTGCCAGCAGCCTCTCTTCTAATTGACTTCCCGCAGTGAAACCTTTATTTTGAAACAAGACTCCAGAGCCACCACTGGCTCAAAAAGACAAAATAATAATAATAATAATAATGTTGTTAGCTGTTTGTTTTGCTTGGGATAAAGTATCCTGAACTCATAACAAATGTCTTCTTGTTTGCAAATGGAAAACCATAATTAAGTTGGCTTTCCCACCACGTTTAATAAGCTCGCAGTTTCCTCTCTGCCTCACTTTCTCATTTTTTTTTAATGAGATACCAATTTCCTCTGCCCAGCCCTCACAGATACTTTCAGCAATAAAACAGACAGCTTTGATTTCCATCTTAGTGTGAAGTTTCAGGCACTAATTTATTCATCTGTAACCTGGACCACACTCTTCTCATGCTAAATGACCTGTTAATCTTTAATTAACAAGGTGTGTTGGGCCAGAAAACGAAAGAGAAGAGGGGGGAAAAGGAACGGGGGAAATGTTTGGAGGAGGAAAGTTTTCTGCCAAGGGGACACAGAAATGCAGACCTTTAATTTTCACGCTACTGCCTTCATTCAGCGTCCGCTGGAGGCACAGGCCCATGATGCAGATGTCTGCTTCGTTCCCCACTCCTCCTGTACAGTTAGGGTTCAAGTGGGCCCAAGTCTATCCAGACACGGATAGACTGTTTGTGTCTGGCTGATGTGAGTAGAGGGTGCTGTGGGACCAGCAGCAATGGGCAACTCCTGGAAGGTGGTAGTTGGTAAAGCAGTATCTAGAGGCTGTGGGTGCTAAAGGCTACCCGGGAAGCTAACTGCTTAGCTATAAACATATGCCTACATTTTAAAGTCTTAGTTGCTCTTTAAGACTTTTGGAGGTCCTCAGTCATGCACAAACAGTATTCATATATGCACTCAGCAAAACACTGTGCTCTGTCTGCGTATTTTATTGGTACTGAAACTCCGCTTTGGTTGTGGCTGTTGGAAACCATGTGATTTTATTAAATCAGGTGAACTATTTCTATCACAAAATAAGCTTCTCCCACTTTCTGCAGTAATTGTGCTGTGGTTTTGGCTCTGTGTGGACAGCCTCTTCAATCATCATGATTTTGTCTGACATTTGAAAATGTGACTATTGAAATGCATAATTCACAGAGTTTAAGCTGATACGTACAAGTATACAATTCAATGGTTTGGGGATACTCAGAAGGTTGTGTGAAGATGACATGAATTCTAGTTTAGAATATTGTCACTACCATGAAAAGAAACCCTGACTATTAGCTGCCACTCCCCATTTTTCTCCTCCTCACTACCCTAGCCCTAGGCAATTATCAGTCTTTCTGTCTTTGTATATTTATCTGTTTTAGCACATTTCATATCAATTTTATGGTCTTTGGTCAGTGGCTTTTTCAATTAGCACTTTGTTTAAAAATTCATCTATGTTCACATCCTCCCCTCTCCAGCATGAGCTGTCACTTGCGTTTTTTATCTCAGCCATTCTGACAGGTGTAAGATGGAATTTCAGAGTTATTTTGATTTGCATTTCCCTGATGGCTAAAGATGCTGAACATTTCTTTTTTAAAAAATTATTTAATTTTTTATTTTAAAAAAGATTGTCTTTCCTTTTACATACCAACCCCTGTTCTTCTCCCTCCTGTTCTCCCTCTCCCCCCCATCTACTCTCATCCCACCCCTATTCCCTCCTCAAAGAGAGTAAGGCTTCCCTTGGGTAGTCAACACAGGCTGTTATACCATGTTGGGGACAGACCTAGCCCCTCCCTCCTGCATCAAGGCTGAGCAAGACATTGCACCATAGGGAATGAGGTATAAAAAGCCATTTGTGTACCCAGGGTAAGTCCTTCTCCCATTGCCAGGGGACCCACAAGCACATCAAGGCACGCAACCTTCACCCCCGTTAAGAGGGCCTAGTTCGGTCCCATGCAGGCTCCCCGGCTGTCAGTCCAGAGTCCATGAGCTCCCATTAGCTTGGGTCAGCTATTTCTGTGTTTTTTCTCATCATGATTCTGATCTCCCTTGCTCTTATAATCCCTTCTCCCTCTCTTCAACTGAACTCCAGGATCTTGGCCAAGTGCCTGGCTGTGGGTCTCTGCATCTGCTTCTATCAGCCACTGGATATAGGTTCTGTGATGACAATTAGGATAGACACCAATCTGAGTGCAGGGAAAGCTAGTTCTAGAACCCTCTCCACCACTGCTATGAGTCTTAGCTGGGGACAATCTTGTGAGTTCCTGGATTTTTCCCTAGCTGCAGATATCTCCCCATCCCCTTAATGATACACTCTGTCAAGATATCTCTTTCATTGCTCTCCCTCCCTGTCTCTCCATGCTTCCACTTTCCTTTTCTCCCCTCCCCTCCCCTCCCTCCCTCCCCTCCCCTCCCTGCTGTGGATATCGCTCTGTATCAATAAAGCGCTGATTGGCCGGTAGCCAGACAGGAAGTATAGGCGGGACTAACAGAGAGGAAAATTGAGGGAACAGGAAGGTAGAGGAGAGACTGCCTGGAGCCGCGGCCAGGAGAAGGAAGATGTAAAGTACCAGTAAGCCACGATCCACGTGGCAAAGTAGAGATTAGTAGAAATGGGCTAAATATAAGAGTAAGAGCTAAACAATGATAGGCCTGAGCTAATGGCCAAGCAGTTTAAATAATGTAAGCGTCTGTGTGTTTATTTTATAAGTGGGCTCGGAGACTGGCGGGACTTGGGAGCTGGAGAGAAGCTCCAGCAACACCTCCCCTCCATTCTTCTCTCTCAGTTTTCTCAGGAGAACTTAACCCTTTCCCCTTCTTGGAGCAATCCATGTGTGTCCCTCTTAGTGGCCCCCTCTTGACCTAGCTTCTCTGGGTTGTGGATTGTAGCCTGGTTATCCCTTGCTTTGCTTCTAACATTCACTTATGAGTGAGTACATACTGTATCTGTCTTTCTGGGTCTAGGTTATCTCACTCAGGATGACTTTTTTTCTAGTTCCATCCATTTGCCTACAAATTTCATGATGACATAGCAGTTTTATTCATAATAGTCAGAAACTGGAAACAACCTAGATGTTCCTCAACCAAAGAATGGTAAAGAAAATGTGGTACAATTACACAATGGAGTATTAATTACTCAGCTGTTAAAAGCAATAACATCATGAAATTCCTGGCAAATAAATGGAACAAGAAAAGATCATCCTAAGTGAGGTAACCCAAACCCAGAAAGACAAACATGGTATGTTCTTATTTATAAGTGGGTATTAGCTGTAAAGGAGAACCATGCTAAAATCCACAGACCCAGAGATGTAATGAATGTTTTTCTGTCCTGCCAGTCAGCTCCCAAATAACAACACAGAGACTTATTATTAATTATGAAAGTTCGGCCTTAGCTTAGGCTTGTCTCACTAGCTCTTATAACTTAAATTAATCCACTTTTATTAATGTTTTATCATTTGGCTTTTTACCTTTCTTTCATTTTGTCTGATTCCCTCCATGTCTCATTGGCATCTCCTCTGTGCCTTGATTATCTCTTCTTACTTCCTCTCTCTGCCTAGAAGTCCAGCCTATACCTCCTGTCTAGCTACTGGACATTCAGCTCTTTATTAAACCAGTCACAGCAATATGTCTTCACACAGTGTACAAATATTCTACATTTTCTCCTCTTTGTTTAAATAAAAAGGAGAGGTTTTAACTCTAACATAAAATTATATACAATAAGAACAATTATCAGGTAAGAATTATATTCATAGTGTCTAATACATTTGTATTTGTCATAGTCAGAGAAAATACTCTATTATCTATCTTATCTTGATGAATTTAAAGTTTTATACCAAAAGCATTTTCTATCATAACTTGTATTACCATCTGAAAACTCTTTCAGACCTTAAAACATTTTCTTAGATAAACAATTTAAGCTTTTATGTTTCCTAACCTTATAAACTTTCTATCTCTTATGTAAGTTTTTTTTTTCTAAATTTGGTAACAAGGAAAACTGTATACTTACCTAGTTTTCAATATCCATCAGAGACCCAAGAAGGATATAATATTACCTGAGTAAACAGGAAGTGCAGAGAAAGTAACTTTCAAAAGTATAGAAATGACAGAGACATCTGGCTGCCTGGACATTCACCCAAGGTTCCTCTGTAACATTGGGACATCCATCTTCAACCTATAGGTTTAGAATAACTGACAGACTTTTTTTGTGAATCAGGAATTTTGAAGGACTGTCCTACCTTGTCTTGGCAAAGTTTAGCAGTCACTTTCTTTTGTGTCCTGCTTGTCCAATTTGGACAGCATACTATTAGTAGTTAAGGTAAGGGCAGTTTCTTGCCCCGTGACTAACTTTGCCACAACAAAGGCAAACTCCATATGGAAGTTCTTTGATGCCCATCATCCTTTTATGAAGTAAATTGGTGCTGCCAGGAGCACACATATCTCACTCTCATGAAAAGCTTTATGTTATTAAAACATCTTAAATACCATATTTTGTAGTTCTCTGAAGTATTTCAAGACCATCTGTTTGACTTTGAAAACACACCTAACATGACTATAAGTTTAATTGTTATAGATGACTATCTACTAACTTGCATTTTTAATTATCCTAAATGATTTATAATAATAATTTTTAAGGACTATAACTTTACACTACATTTTTAAATGAACTGCATAGGTATAATATATTAAACAAGAATAGAAACATATATACAGTATAACAAAATAACTTTAAATTTATATCAATATATAAATATCTATACCAATGTAAAATATTTTGAGACTAGTGGTTGTTCAAAAGTAGACTCAACAATCCACCCTTTAATCCCACCATTCTATATTCCCTTCTTCTCCCTTCAGAAAGAGATCCCTGATTCTAATCTCCTTTGTTCAGCTTTTTTCCTGACATGACCAATGACAATTGATAACCAAACCCCCTAAACAATGGCAAACATCCATAATCCATTGAACAACTAAAAATCACCCACCCCACCTCTTAGGAATGTGGTCGTCATGTTCTCTAGACTGCTTCCTGTTGTTTGGGAGTATTGGAATCTCTAGGAGACCCTGAGAAAATTGAGATAATGATCAAGTCCTGGAAGAGCTAGTTGTATCATTTGTTGTCCAGTCTCTTTGTAAATGGAAAGCACAGGGCTTATCTGAAGTTCTGGCTGGAGTAGTGCATGAAGCTAGACCATCTCAGCTAGCAGCTTTGAAGTTGTTCTGGATGTAGAATTTTGAGGAAACTGCAACAGAGGCATTTTGAGGCTGGATCACTTGGGCTACTTATTTTTATTGGTGTCTGGTCTTTTTTTTTTTTTCTGAAAACACACAAACTTTTAAAGGTAACATATATATCTGTATTAACACAAGTATGGAATGTGCGGTATGCACAAGTCAGCTAAAGATGATTTTTTTGTTTGTTTTATGTTTGAGCAGGTAAAATGCATCTATCAACTTTATAAGTTCATTTGGAATGCAAAACCCAACTGTAATATAAGTCTCTATCCATCCATATGAAAGAATAGCATGTAGCTAGAATTTTCCTGCCTGGCCCATAGTCAGGACAAATCTCTGTCACCCGCCAGTCCCACAGCTGCTCAGACCCAACCAAGTAAACACAGAGACTTATATTGCTTACAAACTGTATGGCCGTGGCAGTCTTCTTGCTAACTGTTCTTATATCTTAAATTAACCCATTTCTATAAATCTATACCTTGCCACGTGGCTCATGGCTTACCAGCATCTTCACATGTTGCTTGTCATGGCAATGGCTGGTCGTGTCTCTCTGACTCAGCCTTCCACTTCCCAGAATTCTTCTCCTCCTTGTCCCGCCTATACTTCCTCCTGCCTGGATACTGGCCAATCAGTGTTTTATTTATTAACCAATCAGAGCAACACATCTGACATACAGACCATCCCACAGCAGATAGCCAACCAATGACTGGTCCATCTTGAGACCCATACCCTGAGAAGGAGCCCACACCTGACACTTCCTGGAGGGCCAGGACCTAGAGGCTGGAAGGGATAGAACCAAACATGACTGGGCAAGAAAAAAAAGTCAACAAAATGATTCCTAATGATATTCTGCTATACTCATAGATTGGTTCCTATCTCAATTGTAATCAGAGAGGTTTCATCCAGCAACAGATGGAAACAGACGCAGAGACCCAGAGTCAAATATTAGGTGGACCTCAGGGAATCCTGCAGAAGAGGGGGAGGAAAGATTCTAAGAGACAGAGGTGTCAAGAACACCAAAAAACAAACAAGCAAACAAACAAACAAACAACAACAACAAAAAAATACAGAATCAGCTAATATGGGCTCGAAGGGGCTCACAGAAACTGAACCGTGAACCAAGAAGCCTTCATGGAACTGACCTAGGCCCTATGCACATATGCTACAGTTGTGTAGCTTGGTCTTCTTGTGGGACTCCTAACAGTGGGAGCAGGGGCTGTCTCTAACTCTGTTACCTACTTCTTGGACCCTTTCTTCCTACCCAGTTGCCTTATGCAGCCATAATAGGAAAGGAGGTGCCTAGTCTTGATTCATATCCGTGGGAGATCTGCCCTTTTCTGAAGAGAAATAGAGGAAGAATGGATGGGGAGGAAAGAAGGGAGGTAAAACTGGTCAGAATGTAGAACAAAATAAAACAAAAATAAATAAATAAATACAAAAAATTCATCCATGTCATAAAATGCATTAGGATTTTATTTTTCATGGTTGCGTAGCATCCTATTGCATGGACATGATCTTTCTTATTCATCGATCAATTGGTGAGCATTTCTGTTGCTTCCACTTCCAGAAAGTTCTAAGAATGCTGTATAAACCCCAAGCTCTTGGATGGGTAAATGTCTTCAATATTTTGGGGGAAGGGTTCCTGGGATATTTAGAATCTATGATTAATATTTTTAAGGAAATGCTTTCTCTACATACTTCCTAACGCTTGTTACTGTGTCATTGTGAAAACCGTTGTTATTTATCTTGGTGTGTGTGAAGTGGTATCTCATTATGGCTTCAATTTGCCCTAATACTGATGGTATTGGATGCTTCATTCAATGGGAGTGTTTCTTGACCATCTGTATACTTTCTTCATGTACATGTGAGCAATTATCCATTTTAATTGTGTTGTTTGAAACCAGGGCCTCACGCATGATAAGTTGCATGCTCCTTTATCCCTGAGAGACACTCAACCTCAGCCCTAGGAGCTCTTTTTACATTGTGGATATCATTCGCTCATCAGATTAACAAACAGCAAATATGCTCTCCATTTCTATAGATTGTCATCTTACATTCTCAATAGCATCATATACACCATAAAAGTTTTTCATGTTGATGATATTTTTCCTTTTGTTGATTATACTTTTGGTGTCATCTGTCTTTTAGGAAAATGTTACCAAGATTTATTCTTATATCATTCTGAAAGAGACTTAAGGCAGGTGTCCATCTTACATCTGACTTTATTGCTCGGTGGAGAAATCCAGTTGCCCCACCCAGCATAATCTGTGAAGACTCTCCTCCTCTCATCTCACTGAATTTCTTGGTACTCTTGTTTGAAATCCCCTGAGTATAGATAGAATGGTTCCAGGGACTCCCACTTCTTTCCCAATGGTGCACATATCCAACTGTGCATCAGTAAACTGCCCTAGTTGCTGCAGCTGTGGAAATCCTTGACCTAGAAAGTCCAGGTCCCCCCATTTTGTTTTCCTTCTCCTGTTTAGACTTTTCTGGTCCCTGTGCATTTCTATATGAACTTCAGGATCCTGCACCAATTTTCACAAGAATGAAAGGTAAGATTTTGAGACATTATTCTGAATCTGTATTGACATCTATATGGGACTGGGTTCCAAACTGTGCACAGAATTTTAGTTCGATTAGTGTTGATTATTCATGGCTCTGAAATGTCTTCACTTCATCTAAATTGTTTGCTTAGCTCTTTGACATACATCTTTCCATGGTATAGCTTTCCAATCCTTGTCATTTCTTCCTTTTTGTTGATTCTTTGGGTATTTCACATCATACACCACAATCACACTCACTTCCCAGTTTTCTATGTCTGCCCTTTGACCCTTGTGACCTCCTCCCACAAAAACTAAAACTAAAAATAAGAATTAAAAAAAAAAGACAATTTCAATTTGTGTGGTCTATATACTCACTGGAGCATGGTCGAACTCTCAGTGGCCTTCCCCTTAAATAGAACTGAGTCCTTCCCTCCTGTACCCCTGCCAGAAGCCATCAATATTAGAGAACTCAATTCAGCATCCTTAACACACTTTTTATGAGTTCTCTTTGATTGCTTCCTGTTCAGGCTTTTATTTTTGGGGTGGGTGTTGGGGTGGAGCTAGGAGTTGTCACAGAAGTGAGGTCTTCCCTGTCCCCTCTTTCTCAACTGCCTATCTCCAATCATCAATATCACTGCAAAAGTAGTTTTCTTGCTCTTTACAGTCAATGGGAGCATGCATCATGGGCTTCCACATGGTTTTTGGTGACAGCACAGACCATGATCTTGGCCCCCAGCTACTGTAGAACCACAGACTCAGACAAGACCCTTAGAGGGAGCCTGGAGCATGGATATCAACACGGTGGCAGTGCAGACCACTCACTTTAATATGACCCCCAGTGACAGCACGGCCCGCCGACATCAACATGGCTTCAGGCTGCAGCACATATCATAGACACTTGCAAGACCTTCGGTGGTAACATGGGCCATTGACATCAACACAGACCCTGGCTGCAGTAGGACCACAGACCCAGACAATGTCCTCAGCAGCAGCACAGGCCTGGATGTCACCATGGCTTCAGGTGGCACCTTGTTATTTCTTTAGGGTTAGTGGTCATGTTCCTCCCTTCATTCTTCATTTTGGTGCCTGGATTCATCTCCCTTTTTAAACTAGATAAGTTTATCACTTTCATTAAATCTTTTAAAGGGTAAACTTGCTTGTTTCCTCCATGATTTTTATGTTAGCATTACTATTGTTCCTTTTAGTTGATATTAGTGCTTTTAAAATTAAACCCACATATTCATCATATCTTCTAACTTCCAGCTTCCCTCATATGACCCAAAGATTGTCCTCCTACATCTATCTCTTCCTTGATACCAATAATTTACTTTCTGAAATTTGTGTTAGTCTCAGCCACGTTCCATCACTTGTCACACAATCACTATACTGTATAAGAAAGGCCTAAGGGATATGCAGGGAAGTTAGCATCTAAATCCGAAAAGAACTACTAGCGTACACTTCCTACTGGTTTCCCTATGGCTCTTGCTCCATGAATGCTGGCACATTCTCCTTTATCTCATTGTACATGGCATAATTTGTATGATGACCCATTTCTACTGTGGTCCGATACTGAGAATGCCAAGCAAGCACTAGCCTATGTACAATGGCCTCATTTTCCCCTGCCCACGACAAATATCAATCACCAACTTATCCATCATTTTAAGTAAGCTCAGATGGCCTTAAATTGTTTTAAACCAGGAATCAGCACTACTATTACTAACACCCATCACTTTATTAGCAAAGGACAGCCTAGAAATTCAGACTAATACCATTTATATATACTTAATAATCATTCACAGTGAACTAAAAAAAGCACAGCTTTTTAAAAAAAATAATGAGATATTTTCAACAAGGAGAATGAATACTTTTTGCATCAAGATATCCAACCTGGATTTCATGAGCCACATGTAGCTCAAGATTATTGTGTGACCCAAAACAAATGTATTTCAAACATTTTTGGATTGTTTTGTGTGTGTGTGTGTGTGTGTGTGTGTGTGTGTGTGTGTGTGCGGTGTCTGTGATTTGATTGTGAACTTTGTAGTTGACAGTGTCACAGTATCCAAAGGCTGGACATGCCTAGATGCTTACAAATGTAACATTGGAGCAAAAGAAGCCAAATATTTGTGCACAGTTCAAAAACAGAATTGGTGTGTGCAATTAGAAGTCAGCATAATAGCTACCTTTGGGAGAAAATTAGGAGGAATCTTCTATACAGTTTTTAGGGGATTAGGTTTTTCTCTCTTTTTTTTTTTATCTGAATGCTCAGTATACGGGTTCACTGCATTTGTGGAAAATCTTTAGGCTATAATCATATGATACATGAAGTTGTGTACTAATGTAGTTCAATAATCCATTTTAACAGTTTGAGTTGCTTACACTCACAGGGAAACAGGACGCTTCCAGATTGGGTGCCATGTATGATTTCATTGAATTCCTTTGGATTGAGAATAATGATAGGAACATAACAGAAATATGC
>CABHPH010136061.1:1705-31787 GCA_902168325.1 Peromyscus nudipes
AGATATTCTGAGTTTAAAAAAAAAAAAATCCAAATTCTGTGCTCTGTGTAGTTTCTGCCCCCTGCTGGACATGTCCACTATCACAATGTTTTCGGCCACTTGTTAACCAAGCAATTTTTCAAAATTGCTATCCATTTATTAGAGTAAAGATATATCCTGGTTCACTGAAATTTTTTGTAAAGTCCCAATTTCATTTCCAAGCAAATGCTGCTTTTAAAGAACTTAATCTCATTTATTCATTTAAAAGTGGTAAGTTTATAGGCATAATTTTTCTTAAAATAATATAATTTTTGCATTATGTCAACACAGCTGTAAATTTTTAACCTTTGTGAAAACATTTCCCTTTCAGAAAATTTTAATAATTTCATAAGGAAATGGTTACAGATTTCATTTCATGGAAAATGTTTTTTGAGCCAGGCATGGTGGCACAGGCCTTTAATCCCAGTACTTGGAAGGCAGAGGCAGGCCCATCTCTAAGTTTGAGGCCAGCCTGGTCTACAAAGCGAGTTCCAGGACCACTGGGGCTATATAGAGAAAGCCTGTCTCTAAAAACTAAAAAAGAAAAAGGTTTTGTTGTTTTGATGTTATAAAACCTAATGGTGGAGCTGAGGGATGTAGCTCAGCGTAGAGCTTCCGCCTGACATACTCCGGGCCCTGGGTTTGATCCCCCAGGATCAAAGGACTCCTAGTGATTAGCACTGTGTTGTGACTATCCATTCCACATTAAGTGCTGTTGAGGTGTGCGGTTCAGGAAGTCTGAACCCCTGGGGGCCAGGAAGAATGAAACATGGACCCATGTGAGCCAAAGTAGATAAAGAGAGCTTATGGGCCCCACTCTGCTCCAAGGCAAAGCCTTCACTCCAGGCTTGTTTTTGATATTCCCAGGTACCCATTTTCTCTGCTCCCAGTAAGTGAAAAGCACCAAAGGATTCCAGGAATAGTCAGACTGACAGCAATTCATAATAACAATAACAAGGGCCCACAAAATGTCTCAGTGAGTAAAGGTGCTTGCCACCAGCACGGTGACCTGAGTGTGACCCCTGGGACCCACAGGGTAGAAGGCAAGAACTAACGCCCAAAAGTTGTCCTCTGACTGCCACGTGCCCTCTCCCAACACTAAGTACAGGCAGTTGTGAGCCATCCGGTGTCGGTGCTGGGAATTGAACTCTGGTCCTCTGGAAGAGCAGTATGCGCTCTTAATTGCTGAGCCGTCTCTCTAGTCCCTCTCAATAAAAGCATGTGTTTGAAAACCTGACACCTAGTACACAGGCATTGTTGACTTACCTGCTGGATACCCAACTATGTTCTTTTTTCCCCTTTAAATAAAGTCTCAATCTTTAGATAATTCTCTCTTTTCATTCTCTTTCTTCTTTCTTTCAAACTGCCTTGGGTGATCTTATTTTCCTTTTTGGGGAGTAATTATCAGCATTTATTGCTGAATAGCAATAACAACCCTGTGGCCTTTGGGGTACAAAAAGTATGTTCTGAGGATAAAATGCTGAGAGGATCTGAGATTTGCCCTGAACTTAAGAGTAATGATGTCAAGGGCACTGATTGCTTTAATGGCCTTTGTATGGAGGATGTGACCCAGTCTAATCAAAGCCCCATGTACCCACAACGGCCACATACACCTTGCACACGTTTACTGGATCTGGTTCTACACTCCCTCGTTAAATCCTAATTCAGAATACTTAAAATACTAATTGAAGTAGCCGGAAAGACGGCTCAGCAATTAGGAGTTCTTGTAATGAGTGAGAGTGAGGACTGGAATTTGGATCCCAGCATCCAGGTAATAATCCAGGCGCTCCGCAAAGCCTGCAGCTCTAGCTCAGTGGGTGGGGGGTAGAAATAGGATGATGGGGGACAGAAGATGTGAGCCTCAGCTTCTGGGAAAGACCCTGCCTCAAGGGAATAGGCAAAAGTAATGATGCCCTCTTCTGACTTGTGTGCCTAGAGGTGAGTGTGTGCTCATGTACACACACACACACACACATTTCTGCAGTGTACTAATTGGGCTGATGAGATGGTTCACTGAGGAAAGGTAGTTACGGCTGCCAAGCCTGGACAACCTGAGTTTCAGTCCGATGAGCTCAGGACCCAATGTCAGAAGAACTGACTCCTGAAAATCGTCCTCTGACCTCCACTCACGCACCCCACCACACACATCCACAGTCACACAGCAAATAGATACAGAAAATGTATTTCAGTAATTTCTAAATACCAACTGAAGAGTCCTATGGAAAACGTTGGCTTGATGTCCAAAACCAAAAGTATTCTTTTCAGAGATGTGTCTCAGTAACAGAGACAGGAAAAAAAAAAATTGAGGGTTTAGTATTTCAAAGACAATCCAGGTCATGAGGGGTAGGGGTCCTCTGTGGTAGAGTCCCCAGACTTAGCAATGACCCCATTTGCACGTCTGAATGGTAACTGTTTGTTATTCTCTCTGCTTTTCCCTTGAAGACATGACAATGGATGAAGTACGAGAATTCGAACGAGCCACTCAGGAAGCCACCAACAAGAAAATCGGCGTTTTCCCACCCGCCATTTCCATCTCCAGCATCGCCCTGCTGCCTTCCTCCGTGCGCAGCGCCCCATCCAGCGCCCCGTCCACCCCTCTCTCCACAGATGCGCCAGAATTTCTGTCCATTCCCAAAGACCGGCCCCGGAAAAAATCTGCTCCGGAGACACTCACACTTCCGGATCCCGAGAAAAAAACCACCCTGAATTTACCTGGTGTCCACTCTTCTGAAAAGCCATATCGGCCCAAATCAGAGTAACTTCATGTGAACATCCCATTGGGTTTTATATTTTCAGTTGAGGCTGTTTTTTTTTTTTTTTTTAAGGAGTCCTCTGATAGAGGAAAAGACTCACTCAGATGTGTTCTTTGATCTCGGAGTGTGCATGTGGTTACATAATTTCACTGATAGCAAGAATCCCTGCGTGTGCCACACAGCGTCATAGTGAATACGAGATGTAAGACTAGGGGAAAAAACAAACAAACAAACCAGGAGGGGCTGAGGACCGAACTTAGCAGCATGAAGCCCTAGGTTCGATCCCTGGCATGGTTAGCTAGACAAGAAGATCAGAAGTTCAGAGTCAACCTCAGTCATATAGAGTTTGAGGTCAGCCTGGGTTATATGAGACTCTGTCTCAAAAGCAATCCAACAAAAACCCACAGAATCATCTATAGTTTTATATGTGGGCCAGGAATGTGGGCCCCTTGACTTGGGGGCCTTGGTCAGTTTGATATGGGCTTCAATGATAAACAGGTCAATAGAAGAAAAAACATGAAGCCGGTTGGTTTGGTTTTTTTTTTTTTTTTGTTTTTTTTTTGTAAGATGTGGTAAAATAATGAAATCAATTTCCTCCTATCAAACCTGAAATTCTCAACAACAACAAAAAAAAGAAAAAGAAAGAAAGAAAAAATATTCTCAGGTGTCACATGCCTAATTGTTAAATTTTGGACTGCTGACCACCAATACTTGAATTCCAGTTATTATCAATATTCCTGTTTTGATTAGTCTGACTCAGGATTTGGAGCCTAATCAACTCCTTAAATTTTTGAAAATTTTAATGACCAACTTCTAGAGGCTCCAAGTGCAATTAACGATGACTTCTTTATACCTTTTCACAGAATTGAATAAAGATCCCTCTGTTCCCGTCTCTTAGTAACTTCCCCTTTTGTACCCTGGTGGCCTCTCAAATCTTTAAACTTGCCTGGATGACTGTGACCATAGCTGATAGAATGTAGAGTGTTCTGGAAACCGAGAGCCCCAGGTGAGACAAACATCTTCTCTTCAGGTACCAACGAAGCTTGACCTGTGAGCTGCCATCATCCATTACGATTCTCAGAAATTTCAATGAACTAAATAGAATTCATTGACAGTGTCCCACCTGAGGAAGCTCAGGGTGGACTAAGTTACCTGGGATTAACCACTGTCAAAATGTCTGGTGTCTGAACCTTGCAAAAGAGAATCCTCCCCATCCGGTTTATTCTTAGTAACACCCATACGTCCCTGGAAGGGGCTGCCGATCACCAGGTTTTGGAAAATACTATCATTCTCTTACTCCTTCCTTACAATCCAAATACTGCGGTGTAGCTCAATGGTAGAGTTCTTGCCTAGCATGCAGGAGGCCCTGGGCTCAGTCCCCAACACTGCAGAAAGGAAACAGTGGAATTGGCAATGTCTGGGGAACCCAGTAAATACAGCCAAACGGGTGACCTTGTCTCCTTAGTAGACTCACCGACTGACTCCTGTTTGTACAGAGGCATGGTCATAAATGGCCCCTTTGTCTTATTCTCATTGCTGAAAGACATAGAAATGTACGTCAGAGTCCAGACCAACAGCTAGCAAGGTCATTCATCAAAGTGGCAGAAAGAAATCTGTCACCGTTGCACCTCACTGCCTTTAAAGCCACAAAGAAGGCAAGCAGAATGTCACCAACGAACAAGAGGTAGCCGGGGAGCTCCAGGGCCCCTGTCCTAGCTATCCTTCCTGACTGTGACCTCCAACCTCAGGAAAGGAAATGACCCCCAACACAGATCCCAAAGGAAACAAAACAGACCAAGGAGCGTATTCTCCTTCCCTGACACCTCCCAGCCAGTGGACCCTGCCTGCACCCTCTCTTGAGTGCTCCACCCTCTGCAGTGTCTCTTGGGTCCGTGCCCTCTCCCAAGGCACAGGTGCTGGCCCCTTGAGCCTAGCACCAAAGTGCTTCGTGTGTCTAGATCATTTCTTTATCTGTAGATGGACACTGTGCCCAGTACTCAAAGAAAAGCAATTGCAAATAGCTTTGTGCAACAGCGCCTCTTTCCCTTAAGGTAACAGCACCGTAGTAGGGTACCCTTCTTTGCATGGTCTGGAAGCATGAATCTCACTTGTGGGAAATCTTAATCTTTTCTCGAACCCTTTGGACTTCTCAATGGTTCCCTCTCCATGCAGCTGTACTCAATGAGAATGTCTGGCTTTAACAAGCAAAATTCCACTTTCAGAAGATACGGAGATAATATATATATCTGCTCACCGTTTGCAAGCTGAAATGGGGCTGGGATGGGCTCAGTGGTTCTCATGTAGAACAAGTTGATTTTGTGCAGTGGTTAGCCCATCTGGCACCTAGTTTTCCATTAATACCATGCCACTTTCCCTTTTCTATACCAGCTTCTATTGTCAAGGCCAACAATCTGGTTCGCCTTGAAAAGCTACTTTCTGATTCCCTTTTTTGTGAGTTTTCTGTCCTTTATAGTCAGCCCAATGCCTTTGACACCCGCTGTGGCGCTAACCCATGATAGTGTCATTCTTAACCAACATGTGTGTGTTCAGTTTTTCTGTCTACATGTCGTTTGCCTGTGTTACAAATACGGAAGGGGTGGGATTCTGGATATTTCATTAGCTGCTTTGAATATTTAATCCAGTCATCACAAAGCATCAGTGACTTCAATATTCTCTAAATCTTGATTTCCAAGTCTCTTTTCGCTTTGTCCTTGTTACATGAATCTGCTATTGTGAGATACAAGCCTGCGATGAATGTGTACATAGAATGTGAATAATTCCTCTGAGGATGGAAACAAAATGACTGCATGATGGAAATTTGGGAAGACAGAACAATATAGCAGAAACTTGAATTTACTAAGCATGTTTGAGGGGAGAGTAGAACCCTTAACTCAGTGCCTCTGTCTGCCATGTGAAAACCTTCAACTCTGTTCACCAAAATTGTATTATACCTGTATATATATATATACATACATACATATAAAAATGCAGTATAGTGAGTCACACACCCCAATTCTAAGTCTCTGGTAGCCAAATTGAAGTGAGTAACCCATAGGATGATACATGTGTTTACCCCTCTTCATCTCTGACGTTGGTGGATGCTCCTAAAATGGCCATACATGTCTTTACTCTGGGTGGCTTCCCGCTAGGAAATATCTTTGTGCCCTGGGTGGAGCACAGCATCGTTGCTTTGTCTGTGCTTTCTCTGGGTCCAGGAGGTTTGATGGTGTTTTTATTGCATAGGGTTTGTCTGAAGCCACCTCTGAAGAACATTGCCTCTCAAGCTGTAGTAAGAGAAAGCAAAAGGACAAGCTGAGCAAGAGAGAAGCTGTGACTTTTTTTTGGTTGTCGATTTGTTGGTGGATTTGTTTATAAGTCTGCTGTCACAGCTTTGCATCTGTGGGGGACTGTTTTAACTTATTTACAGGTGTGTCAGCCTTGTTTGGGGTGTGGAAATAAGTTAGCTCAATTGTGGATGAATGAACACACACACACGCACGCACACACGCACTCACACACGCACGCACGTGCACACACACACACACACACACACACAAAGGCTGTCAAAATGGCTCAGAGGGTCAAAGCACCAAGCCTGACAACCTGAGTTCAATCGCCAGGTCTCACATGATTGAAAGAACTAATTCTCATAAGTTGTCCTCTGACTCACACACACACACACACACACATAAATAAATAAATAAATAAAATTTTAAGAATAAAATACGAAACCCTCAATAATACCCCCTAAAAGTAATCATGTGGTTTACTTTCACAGCCTTTAGTGAACTGTAAACTAGGAGACATCATTGAAAACCCATTTCAGTGAAATTTTCAGGACTAACGTGTTTATGAGTGCTTTCAAATTTCACTTCCTTTAGTATCTCTTCACTGCTCAGAGGTGACAAAACACCGGATCGCCAACTGGCTTAGATTGATGGGAATTTTCTTTTTGAAAAAGGCCAGCGTAGAGTTGACTATCCTGTCCATCTATAACCAGATAGTCCGATGGAGAGTTGACTGTCTAAATGGTTTCCATACATCTCCATACTTTTCCAGTCACCTGACTAGCAGGCTAGATGATGACAGTTGGCCATCTGAGCCATAGTTGTAAAAATTCAAAAACCCTGGCCTGGCCGGTAAAAGTGGACATGAAGAAACTACGTTAAGCTCTTCGTCCTTGGTGTCGACACACAGACGCGAGGTATCTTGGGTTTTTCTGTGCTCCACCTTCAGAGCAGTCGTTTGTGTCTGATATGAACTGCTCAAGCTTCCTAGGACATCGTGCTGTGAGAGAATGTGAATTTGGGGGGAACTTTCCAGACAATGCCCCTTAACTATGACTCCACGCAGTTAACAAATGCTTACGATAAGCCTCCCCACTTTCTTGTCTTTCAAGTTGAAACGTTGTCTGTGGAATTTCAAGACTCCCTTTTGGTTTCACTGTGTCCCCGAGAGAAGAAGAGGTTCTTTTGAGTTGACATTATCCGTCTGCCATGTATGTGCCCTTTCCAGTGTGATTTCAGTGTTTACATTTTTTGAGCTGAGACCTTGATTGGCTAACTTAGTCAAAATCCCACTGCCACCGCTGAAGGACCAAGTGTTGGGACGCAGTGTTGCAAGTAAAGAAAAGCGGAAGTGACGCACATCCGTCTGTGTCATTCTATGGCTGTACTGTCGTCTGCGCCGCCCCCGTTATTTATTATTGTTGATAGCTTACTTTTTCTTACATTCTGTTGTAAATAAAGTACAAAGCAATCTTCTTCCCAAGTGTTGCTTCCTCTTTCTCAACCGGTCTCGAGGGAGTGCTAGCCAACATTAACATGAGGGTCAGTGGGGAAGGAAGAAGCCAATTACTGTACCCAGCTGAATGGCCTCGTGTGCAAGGATGCCTCCCCTACTAATGGTCATATGGAACTTTATATGCAAGATCCTTGAGAAGAAAAGTCCCAGAGTCCCTAATTTTCCAGCCTGAAAATAACAAAGGAAAAGCTGGGTGGGGGTGGCGCACACTTTTATTCCCAGCACTGGGGAGGCAGAGGCAGGCAGATTTCTGTGAGTTTGAGGTCAGCCTGGTCAACAGACTCCCAGGACAGCCAGGGTTACACAGAGAAACCCTGTCTTGAAAAACAAAAACAAAAACAAAAGAAATCTATAACCCCATAGGATGAATGCATAAACTCCCTTATCCACCTAGCAGGTACTTGAATATTCATGGAGTTTGAGATCACATAGCCCACAGGAATCCTAGGGAGTGCCAACCAGATCCACTCTATGCCAAGTTAGGGGTGTGTATGTGTGTGTGTGTGTGTGTGTGTGTGTGTGTGTGTGTGTGTGTGTGTTGGGAATAGAATCCAGCACCATTGGGGATGCCAGGTAAATAGGTAAATACTGAGTTGGACAGACCAACTAGGTCTTTTTGTTGTTTCGTTTTGTTTTGTTTTTTGAGAGAGGCTCTATTATGTAGCCCTAGCCATCCTGAAACTTACTCTGTAGACCAGACTGGCCTCGAACTCACAAAGATCCACCTGCCTCTGCCTCCTGAGTGCTGGGATTAAAAGGGAATGCCACTGCCCCAACTCATCTTTTTTATTTTTTTTAATGACAAAGTCTCATGTATCTCCTTGTACTTACAACATGGCTGAAGAAGACCTTGAAATTCCAATCTTCCTGCCTCAATCTTCCAAGTTCTGAGATTCAGGTGTATACTTGCACACACCGTTTATACAGTTCTGGGGATCCAGCCCTAGTTGGGTTACTTTTTTTCTTTAAGGATTTATTTTATTGATGTGTGTTCGTGTGTCTTCAAGAGTGCATCAGATCCCTCAGAACAGGGTTATAGGCATGACTGCTAGGATCCGAACTTGGGTTCTCATGTTTGAGCAGCAAGCGCTCCTAACCACCGAGCCATTTCTCCAGCCCCACAGCTGGGTCACTTTTTGGAAAGCCAAAGTTGTCCTGCCGTGGTTTCTCGATCTCAGGCAGCCACTGTTGTTTACAAGAGGGTCCTCTGGGGTTGTTGAGTGTGGGGACAGAAATGCTTCACTGTCCCTGGTTCATCAATCTTTTTGGCGTTCACGCAGAAACACACCCCTTACTCTGTCTTCCAGTTAATCCTGAAAGAAATAATGTCACAGTCTTGGGCTGGCTGGCTGGCTGGCTCAGTGAGTCAGAGTACTTGCTGCCAAGTCTAATGACTGGAGTTTAATCCCCCCTAAGACCCACACGGCAGAAGGAGAAAATCCACTAAAGTTGTCCTCTGACCTCAACACAGGGGACACACTAAATAAATAAATAAATAAATAAATAAATAAATAAATAAATAAATAAATAAATAAGTGCAATTTAAAGGAAGAAAGAAAATGTCGCAGTCCGACCTCTGAATGGAGCAGGCACACTGCTTATACTGCAGTTCGCTGAGTTGTGTAATACCAACTCAAATTAACTACAACGTTTCCTTTTGTAGCTCCAACTTCACCATTACACCCCCATCCCGTCTTTTAATTCCGTATTCCAAACACACAAACTTCCCACACACTGCTGCGGGCTAGCTGTCAGCCTGTGTTCTTGAGCAGAGGCTGCCTCGTGCGGCTCAACGGTAATGGGTTGTTAAATATTTGCACACCTGCTTCTCACTGTATAGGTGCTTGTGACACAGCCCACCCCAAGTTCCTAAGCAGAGCTCGTCATCCAAAGTGTCTTCCCACTGAGGCCTAACCTTAGACTCCTGAACACCCACATATTTCTATAAGAGTTCCTCAACCACCATTACAGTCATTACCTTCCTGGAGACATTTCTGCCTCTGACCTCCAACTGTACCTTGGTCTCAAAGTTCAGGATACATCCTGTCTGAAATAGCCATACATGAAACTGTCAGGGTCAGCTGGAGGCTTTGATGGCTCAGCAAGGACAACTTGGGTATTCATCTGCACTGGGGTGTGTGGTGGAGCCAGCAAGCCCTGTTTTCGAGGTTACAGATTGACGCTTTCTGCCTAACTTGTCTACACATGAATTCTCTCTTCTATCGTGTGCAATTTAATAGATTACCTCAGTCAAATCCAAAGGTTTAACTACTTTCCTCTTCCTGGGAAAGGTGGTGTTCTGGTGTGTTGTCTGTTGCTGTGATAAACAGCACACTGACTGCCTTAGTCAGGGTTTCTATCCCTGTGATGAAACACTATGACCAAAAAACAACTTGGGGAGGAAAGGGTTTATTTGGCTTACACTTCCATATCACTGTTCATCACTGGAGGAAGTCAAGACAGGAACTCAAACAGGGCAGGACCCTGGAGGCAGGAGCTGATGCAGAGGCCATGGAGGAGTGCTGCTCACTGGCTTGCTCTGTCTGCTTTCTTATGGAACCCAGGAGCACCAGCCCCAAGGTGTCCCCACCCACAGTGGGCTGGGCCCTCCCCCATTGGTCACTAATGAAGAAGATGTCTTACGGGTTTACCTACAGTTCAATCTTACATTTTCTAAGTTGAAGTTCCCTCCTCTCAGATGACTGCAGCTTGTGTTAAGTTGCCAAAAAAAAAAAAAAAAAAAAAAAAACAAAACTATCCAGCACACTGAGCAAAAGCAACCTGAGGAGGAGAGGGTTTATTTCAGCTAACATATCATAGTTCATCATTAAGGGAAACCCAGGGGCAGAGACTAGATATTGGCTTGCTCTCCTTGATTTGTTTCTCTCTCTCTCTCTCTCTCTCTCTCTTTCTCTCTCTCTCTCTCCCTCCCTCCCTCCCTCCCTCCCTCCCCCCTCTCTCCCCCTTTCTTCCTTTCTCTTCCCCTTCACTCTCCTCTCTCCTCTCTTTCTCTCTCCTCTCTCTCTCTCTCTCTCTCTCTGCTTTCCCTTCTCTCTCTCCTCTCTCCTCTCTCCCTCCCTCAACACACACACACACACACACTTTATTATTAATTGTGTGTGGAAATGTGCACATGTGAGTGCAATACCCTTGAAGGCCAAAAGAGGTTGTGAGCTGCACATGTCGGTACTGCAATCTGCATTCAGGACCTCTGGAAGAGCAGCAAATGCTCTTAACTGCTGAGCCATCTCTCCAGCCCCTCAGCTACCTTTCTCATACAGCTCAGACCCTTCTGCCCAAGGATGGCCTGCCCAAAGTAGGATAGGCCCTCCTACATCAATAAGCAAGCAAGAAAATGCCCCACAGACACATCCATGGGCCAATCTGAAAAAGGCAGTTCTTCAGTTGAGATCCCCTCTCCCAGATATGGTGAAGTTTGTGGTCAAGCTGATAAATAATAAACTAACCCCAGTTAGGAACAGGTCAGTACTTTGCCTCAATGTTCTTGTTCTGTTCCCAGCATGTGAGAAAAAGAAAAAAGATAAAAAAGATAAAGAAAGGAAGAGGAGGAGTCCTGGGGATGTAGCTTAGTGAGTAAAGTGCTTGCCTAGCATGTACAAAGTCTTGGCTTCGGTGCCCACTACCACATAAATCAGGTGTGATGGTACACCTTAGTAATCTTCAAGTTTATTATAATAGAAAGATGAAGAGAAAGATAGGAAAGAGAGAGGCAGAGAGAAAGAGAGGGGAGAGAGAGAGAAAGAGGGTGCATACCTCGTGGGAATAGAGAGAAAGAGACAGGAAGGGAGGAGTTTTTCCTTAGAATGAGGTTTTTACATCAGGACGCAGGATGGTGCCAAGGGGTGAGACTTCAAGGGGCGGGTCAGAATATTAACAGCTACCACAATTTAAGGCCAAATTTGAAGCAACCTTTAATTAAACACTGGCCAGGTGGATGGACTCTGGCCAGGTCCATTTCTGGGTTGCCAGAAGATGGCCCAGAATCAAGTTTTGCAAGGGCTTAAGAAGAAAACCCATAATTCATTACATCAGGTCCAATCAGGGGCAAGCATACATTCTGACATATTTCCTGATGTATATCATGATGTATCACCACATGTGTTCAAGCACATCTGGTGCAGATGGGTCAAACAAACCTGTGGCTTGTTATCTCCCATAAACATTAGCCTCTAGCATTTCAGGAACTATCTGTCTTTAGGCAAGGGGCTTGCAGATCAGAGGCATTTTTGTTTCAAGGATCTCTAAGGCATAGTAATTAAAACTTAAAATGTAACTGGCTCTCACACTACCTTCTGACCTCCAGATTCACACAGTGGTGTATGTGTGTCCCCATTCCCCCACACTCACATATTAAGTAGATACTTTTTTAAAAATATCAATCACATGCACCTAAGGTAGACACAAAAGACTTAAGATTCTCTCTCTCTCTCTCTCTCTCTCTCTCTCTCTCTCTCTCTCTCTCGGTTTTCGGAGACAAGGTTTCTCTATATAACAGTCCTGGATGTCCTGGAACTCACTCTGTAGACCAGGCTGACCTTGAACTTGCAGAGTTCTGCCTGCCTCTGCCTCCCGAGTGTCGGGATTAAAGGCCTGTGCCACCACCACCCAGCTATGACTTCTCTTACCCCAATAAAGTTCTTTGTCTTTAAATGTCCAGTCGGTAGACGCCAACCTGTTTGTACACCTTCCCCCGCAACTGGGGCATCTCCGCCCTCAGCGTTCCTGATGTAACCCACTTGATGGTTGTACTCGGAAGCCAGTTTGATAAAATCTTTGTTACGGAGCCAGCTCCTGAAGGGCCACTCTGGCACTCTGAGGATAACCTTGAACTCCTGATCCTCCTGCCTCTACCTCCCCAGCGCTGGGACTATAGTCATTTACCACCACGCTTAGGTCTATGCAGTGCTCGTAGTCAAACCTAGTCTTGCCCGGCATGCAGCAGCCGAGCGGCTTCCCCAGTCCTCCCATCTTTCTCCTCCCAGAAAGCATGGCTAGAGTTACAACCTCGTTGTTGAGAACCCCACCCCCCATGCCGCCCCCGCCGCAGAGCTTGTTCTGGCAGCTCTGTATTAAGCTTGTCCCCAATTTTGCCTTTGGACTGCCGCGTTTAGCCTGACCCCCAGATTTTCTCACTGGGTCTTGTCTTTTTTTTTTTTTTTTTTGGACTGACTTCCTAGCATCTTTATTCTTCCTGTCACCTTTGGACAGCATTGCCACACTCAGAGAGTGACATCCACCGCTGCAGCCCCACTAATATAACGGATGGACCTCCTTAAACTTCCCAAAGAGAGTTTAGCCATTATCACTGGAGGAGGTTTGAGGGCAGACGAATCTGGGTGATTTTAAAGTCTTACCCCAAAATAACTTTCCCATTCCCAGGGGATGGTCCCTGTGAGCTACTGGCAGCTGACTACACACAGGCGACCCTTGAGAATCAAGTTGTGCCGCTCACAAGCAGTCCTGTTCTGAGAGATTCCAAAGATAGATCATTGCTCTGGGGTGCAGAATGCAGATAAGTCACTCACGGGGCCAGAAGTGTTCACTGCCTTTCCTCTGAACGACCCTTGGAAATTTGGCAAGGTCTCTATTGGTTTGAATTTTTCCACTGTCATCTTGAAGTTATTCTATTCCTTTGCATTCTGAGATAATTTTTTTTTTTTTTTTTTTTTTTTTGGTTTTTCGAGACAGGGTTTCTCTGTGTAGCTTTGCGCCTGTCCTGGAACTCACTTGGTAGACCAGGCTGGCCTCGAACTCACAGAGATCCGCCTGCCTCTGCCTCCCGAGTGCTGGGATTAAAGGCATGTGCCACCACCGCCCGGCTGATAATTATTGTATAAAGCTGAGGAGATAACATTGCACCATTGTTAGATATTTCAGAATTTATGTACTTTTTATTTTGTGTGTGTGTGCACATGTACGCATTTGTGTGTGCGTGCATGTACGCATTAGTGTGTGTGTGTGCATGTACGCATTTGTGTGTGCACATGTATGCATTTGTGTGTATATGCATGCATGCATTTGTGTGTGTGCACACGTACGCATTTGTGTGTGTGTGCACATGTACGCATTTGGATGCCAGCAGCAGCAGTGAAGCTGCAGATGGTTGTGAGCTGCACACTGAGTACTGGCAACTGAACTCCTCTGTAAGAGCAATAATTGATCTTAACAGCAGAGCCAGTTTTTTTTCAAAAAAATTTTTTTTCTTTCCGAGACAAGGTTTCTCTATATAACAGCCCTGGCTGTCCTGGAACTCGCTCTGTAGACCAGGCTGGCCTTGAACTCACAGAGATCTACCTGCCTCTGCCTCCCGAGTGCTGGGATTAAAGGTGGACACCACCGCCCAGGCTTTTCGATTATTTTTTAAAGAAAATTGTAATGAGTGTAAAAGTTTGTCCGCATGCACTTCCGTGCACCATGTTTGCCTGGTGCCCACAGAGGTCAGAAGATGTTGGATCCCCTGGAACTGGAGTTATGGATAGTTGTGAGCCCAGCATTACAGATTTCCTTCTTTTAAAGTGTTTATACTTATTTATTTATGTATTGTGCATGCACATATGTACCACGGCAGTGCAGAAAAACAGGCTACATCTTGCTGGAGTGAGTTCTTTCCTTTCCTGTGGAGGTTCTGGGGATTGAACTCTGGTCATCAAACTTGGTGGCAAGCACCCTCACTCACTGAACCATCTCCACAGGCCCTCTTTCCTTCACAAGAACAGTCACTTCCCTGGGCCCCTGAGCTGCAGATCACTGACTGTTACTGAGCCGAACGCCTAACTCGAGCACAAGGGACTGCACAGAACTGAATACACAAACAATTTTAATTCATCTTGTTTTAACACATTCAGTATTCACAAACACTGAGTTTATCTTGAGAATTTCCACAAAGCCACCACAGAATGCCAGTGAGTTGTTTTTATTAGCTGAGAGAAAACTGAAGTAAATGATCAGAGCCTGCTTTCATTTTAGTATATGTAAGTTATCACGTGGGTGCTCTTGGGGGCTGGAGAGATGGCTCAACAGTAAAGAACACTGGCTGCTCTTCCAGAGGACCCAGGTTCAGTTCCCAGCACCCACCTGGCAGCTCACAACTGTCTGTAACTCCAGTTCCAGGAGATCTGACATCTTCTTCTGGCCTCCTCAGGTACCAGATATACATGTGGACTGTGTCATAAACATAGGCAAAACACCCACTCACATAAAACGAAAACAAATAAATATTTGTAATGTTTAAGTGTCTTGATGTATTATTATTATTATTATTATTATTATGTTGTTGTTGTTGTTGTTGTTGTTGTTGTTCTGCAACTGTAAAACTTCATGAAACTACTTCCCTATGGGAACATGGAACCTGGAAAACCTTGTTTCATGTTTCCTGAGCCATGGTCACTCAGATTTGGCACCAGAATAAACTATCCCTGGAGGTGAGAGCTGTGTTTTTGACATTGGCAAATGTAATTCAGCATGTGTCACAGTCTGCTCAAGAAATTAAATAGAAAGCTCTGGAGGACCTTTGGCGGGGCTGAAGATCAGCGGTCAAGAGCCTGTCTAACATGGACTAGGCCTGAGGTTCCACGATCTGCACCACAAAACGAAAGGACCCTAGTGGTCAGGGGAGCGTGGTACATAGCAAGTTTCTGCAGGGATTGGGGAGTTACAGCTGCCAGGCAGTGGTGGCACACACCTTTAATCCCAGCACTCGGGAGGCAGAGGCAGGAGGATCTCTGTGAGTTCGAGGCCAGCCTGGTCTACAGAGTGAGATCCAGGACAGCTGAGACTACACAGAGAGACCGTCTTGAAAAAAAAAATTACATTGGTGGTCAGGCGTGATGGTACAAACATTTAATTATAGCACTCAGGAGGCAGATGCAGACAGATCTCTGTGAGTTTGAGGCCAGTCTGGTCTACAGAGTGAGTCCCAGGATAACCAGAGCTACATGGTGAGACCTGGTCTTAAAAAAAAAAAAGCGAAAGAGGAAAAAGAAACATTGGTAGAACCATCGGAGAGGTGGGTTTTACAACAAGATTGGGGATTCCCTCCTGCAGGGTTCAGATGCTATCTGATATCATTCTTAGCTTTGGAGTTGGTAAAGCTATTTGCTGAGTTAATAGATTCCATATGATTTTTATCTATTAGTCAAAGGATGTTAGTTCTAACACAGGTGGACACTGAATGGCTATTCAGGGCTAAAGCTAACCCTGAGATAGGTAACTGGCAACATTCCAACCTCTCCACGTCACCGCAGTTCTAGCAGTCAATCAGCCTTTGCAGACACAGCTTCCTTCCAGGAATTCTTGTTCACACATATGTGCTCCACAACAAGGGAGGTGGAAGATGATTGCCATGTGTCCTATGCTCTGGAGCCGTGTGAGTGCCATCCTTAAAAACCAGAATATCTGCCGGGTTGTGGTAGCGCACGCCTTTAATCCCAGCACTCAGGAGGCAGAGCCAGGCGGATCTCTGTGAGTTTGAGGCCAGCCTGGTCTACAGAGTGAGTTCCAGGACAGCCAAGGCTACACAGAGAAATCCTGTTTCAAAAACAAAACAAAACAAAACAAAAAAAACCCCAGAATATTCTGTACAAGAAAAGCACTAGTCTCATTTCTAACACATAACAAGGGCAAGGTCTAAAATTACCTTCTACTCATTTGAATAGTTTGGAATGTGTTTCCAAATTTTCCAAAACCTGCTTCCTTTGTTCTGGGGTTATTTTTTGTTGTTGTTGTCTTGTTGACACAGGGTCTTATACAGCCCTGGCTGGCCTCCAACTTACTAGTAACCAAGGACGACCTTTCACTTAGTGTCCCCTGCCACTGCCTCCACTCACTGCCATAACAGGCATGCACCAACAGGCCTGGCTTGGGCAGTGCTGAACACAGACCCAGAGCTCCCTGCGTGCTATGCCGGCACTCTATCAACCAAGCTGTATGCTCAGCCCAAGTCATTTTCAAAGACACCTCCCCCCTCAAAAAAAAAAAAAACAAAAAAAAAAAACCCAGGTTCAATTCCCGGCACCCACACCATGGCTCACAAGTTATCTCTAACTCTCCTTCCAGGGGAATCTGCCCTCTTCTGGCCTCTATGGGCACTGCATGCATATAGTATGGAGACATACACACAGGCAAAACCCTCATACATGTAAAATGATAAGTAAAATTGTCAGGTGCTGGTGGTGCACGCCTTTAATCCCAGCACTCAGGAGGCAGAGGCAGGTGGATCTCTGAGTTCCAGGACAGCCAGGACTACACAGAGAAACTCTGTCTTGAAAACAAAAGATAGAGCTGGGCAGTGGTGGCACAAGCCTTTAATCCCAGCACTTGGGAGGCAGAGGAAGGCAGATCTTTGTGAGTTCGAGGCCAGCCTGGTCTACAGAGCGAGACCCAGGAAAGGTGCAAAGCTACACAGAGAAACCCTGTCTCGAAAAATTTAAAAAAAAAAGATAAAATCTCACATACATATAAATATATATATATTTGAATATATGTGAAGATTAATAAGAAGTGTATATACATGAAGTAAGATCCACAAAACCTCCTTCATTTTCATGTATGCCACTTGTGAAAGCAATTCTCTTTTATTCTATGAAGAGAATTAAATAAGGGTACTTAGATCATTAAAAAAAAAAATTAAACCTAGCTAATTTCTAGCTATCCATGGGTCAAGAGCTCTGTACTCAGATTTCCTGAGCAACTTGACCTGCTATTGTCCGAATATAAAAATGTCAAGCTTCTCTTTTTTCTGATATTCTAAATTTAATTTACATCAGAAAGATAAGACACCCTCCACACTTGAAGAAGGGCTTTGCAGAAAGAGATGATTCATACACGGTTTAACTTGGAGTGAATAATTTTCCAAGCAAGCCCAAAGCCTCAGTGGAAGCTCTTCAGTGATTCTTTTCTACATATCATCAAGCCAAACAGCCAAGCATGGGGACGCACACCTTTCATCCCAGCACCTAGAGAGGCAGAGGCAGGTGGATCTCGGTGAGTTCCAGGACAGCTGGGAAAAAAAAAAAAATCAAGCCAAATGTCCTCAGAGAAGCTTAATATCTGAAAAACCAACTCTTCAAATCTGGATCCATGTACAAATCAATTTTTATTGCATTTTATTTATTGTGTGTTTGTGTGTGCACACGCACATGCCATGGCACACATGTGGAGGTCAGAAGGACAACGTTCCAAGTCAGTTCTCTGCTTCCACCACGTGGGACTCAGTTTGTCAGTCTTGGTGGCACGTGCCTTTACCCACTGAGGCACCTCACTGCCCCAAGTCAATTTTTTAAGTGGTTTGAGTGAGAGCTTCTTCCTCCTCGCCTCACAAGAAAAATAAATAAATAAAAATAAGTAAATAAAAAATTAGACACTTCAAGTAGAAAAGAAGGTTCAGAAGAAGGAATTCCTCTGTCTCCCAAGGGGAGAGCTCAGCAGTCTTTCTTCCCAGAGGAAACCCTGGAGCCACAGAGGCTCCCTCAGGGAAAGTGAAGACGAAGATGGCTTTAGTTTGTTAGGAAAATGAAATTTTTTCTGTAAGCTTCCAAGATCACATTTGACAGGCTGCAGTTTGCTTCCCAGACACAGGGCACTCATCTTTAACTTCCAGATAAAGAGCGTGGCTTGAGAAGAATGTGCTTGCAAGAATACAGATTTTTGAGCCAGGTGTGGGGGTGCACACCTTAAACCCAGCACCCAAGAGACAGAGACAGGCAGATCTCTGTGAGTTCAAAGCCAGTCAGGGCTACTTAGAGAGACCTTGTCTTAAAAATAATTATATATATATATATATATGAATGTATGTATATAAATATATATAATTAAATTGTGTGTGTGCACGAGTATGCATATATACATGCATTTATCTGTACCACCTGCGTACACTATCCAAGGAGGCCAGAAGAGGGCGACAGAGCCCCTGGAATTGAAGTTACAGGTGTTGTGAGCCATTCAGTGTGTGTGCTGGGAACCATACCTGGGTCCTCTGGAAGAGCAACAAGTGCTCTTAACTGCTGAGCTGTTTCTCCATCCCCCTTTTACTGTTGGGTTTTGTTGTTGCTGTCATTGTTTTGGTTTTCTCCTGGTGTGTGTGGTATATGTGCATGTGTGTATGTGTGTTCACATGTGTGAGTGTGTGATAGCGTGTGGAGGCCTGCAGTTGACACCTGGAGTCTTCCTGCTAACCTTCCATCTTACCTCTTGAGGCGGGGTCCCTGGCTGAATGCAGAGACCATTGGTTCACTGGTCCATGTGAGGCAGCTTGCTCTGGTGACACCCATCACAACCTTCCTTGTGCTGTGCTTTCAGTGAGCCACCATGTCCACATTGTCAGGCCCGAAGAGTAGCCCATTTCCCCCACAAAAGGGCAGGCCCCCTGACTTGGTCCACAACTCAGTCTAGGCTCAGCTCAAGCTGGACTGTAGAGGAATTTCTGGTGGTTATATAAAAGCCAACATTCCTCGGGAACTTGCAAAACAATTCCCATCTGCCAAAAGAAGTCACTTCCCTTGCCTCTGGCAGAAGGGACAGTTGCCTCTCTATTGACTTCACCTGCGTGCCTTTCTGTATATCAAAGCCCATGCTGGCCTCCAGGCTCCTCAGTCCCTACTCACACGTATTTGGTAGACATCTCAGGCCCACCTCGCCCTTCTCACCTCCTACTCTACCTAAACTCCCAGACTACTCCAGTTCACATGCTTTCCTCCCCCAGCTACTCATCCTCCTTGTAACCCACATGATTCCCCACCCCCTCCCCCCTCCTCCAACCCCCCACCCTCACCCCACCACCCACCCCTACCCCACCCACCCACCCACCACCTACCTTCCCTAGTCCTGGCTGTGTCCAGTCTGCTTCCTTTTCTCTCTCCTCTAGACTCTTTCAGATGGCTCTGGATGGTCTCTCTTATCCATAATAAAACTGTTTCCCCTGACTATGGAGTGACCAGTTCAGTGGTTTCTATACTTCATCCTCACGTACACCCCTGACTTATTCTGTGGGCTCTGAACTCCAGTCCTCAATATTGCATGTGGCAAGTGCTTTTCCCGATGTGCTTTCTCCCCATCCCCACCCCAAACCCCCAAGTCTCACCCCAGGCTGACAGTCACCACCGACTCCTCGCCATGTCAGGCCCCGCTCTATCCAGGTCACACTAGTGAACACATTGGGCCCTCATAACACCTGGGATTAAGAGGACAGTAATCGCTGTCTTACAGTGGAAGAGAGTGAAACAGAACATCGATCAAACCCGGGGCTGCAGCTCGGTGCTAAAGGCCTGGCTTGGCACGAGGCCCCGAGTTCCAGCCCCAGCACTGCAGAAACTGGGTAGACGTTGCATTCTTGTAAGTCCAATACTCAGGAGCTGGAAGCAAGGGGATCAGACATTCAAGGCAGGGCTGTGAAGATGTCACAGTAGGTAAAGGTACCTGCTACCAAGCCTGACCACCTGATTTGGTTCCTTGGGACCCACATAATAGGCTTACATGGTCAGAGAATGCTGCCGTGGTGAAGAAAGTCATGTCCAAACACAGAAAACCTCTAAAACAATACAGTATGCCTAAAAAGGGTGCTTAGGTGCTAAAGAAAGAAAAGAAAATGGGTATAGACAGTCAGAGAAAAAAATAGCTTAAAATAATAAAATCTTTAAAAAAAAAAAAGAGCAATGTAATTTTTTTCTTTTTTTTTTTTTTTTTTTTTTTTTTTTTGGAGACAGAGTTTCTCTGTGTAGTTTTGGTGCCTGTCCTGGATCTTACTCTGTAGACCAGGATGGCCTCAAACTCACAGAGATCTACCTGGCTCTGCCTCCCAAGTGCTGGGATTAAAGGCATGCGCTACTACCACCACCCAGCTGCAATGTAATATTTAAAAAAAAAAAAAGCCACATGAGGATGGAAAATACACAGGACGCCTGGATCCTGAATGTTGGGTTGTTGACTGAATCTTTTTGAATGCTGATGAGCAAACACAGTTGCTGAGAGACAGTGGATTGTGGAAGGGACTGCTGAATTAAACCAGGCTATGTACTTTAGGGATGTCTTGGCTTCAGAATGTAAGTCAGGAAATGTGTTGCATTGTGGGAGAGGTTGTGCTTTTGTATCCACAGGAAATGAAAATGGATTCCTTCAAAATGAATAAAGATCAGATTGGACCAGGGGAGACCTCCTGAGGATCTGCAGGCATGAGGGAGAAAGCCAGAAAAGACTACAGGACAGGTGACGTGTCTGCTGACCCCTCCACATGGGAACAGCTTTGAGACTGGATGAGACAAGATAATCTTGTTGGTTACAGAGTCCTCATGACTTACTATATTATAGTTTGGATATGCAGTCCAAACAGACTTATAAAGTTGACAGATGCCTTTTACCTACCCAAACATAAAACAAAAAAAATCATCTTTAGCTGACGTGTGCATACCACACATTTCATAATTGTGTTAATGCAGATATTTAAGTTACCTTTAAAAGTTTGTGTGTTTTCAGAGAAAAGGGACCAGACACCAAAAAAGACACCCAGGTGATTCAGTCTCTCATAATGCCTCTGTTGCAGTTTCCTCAAAATTCTACATTCAAAACAACTTCAAAGCTGCTAGCTGAGATGGTCCAACTTCACAGACTACTCCAGCCAGGACTTCAGGTAAGCTCTACACTTTCCCATCACACAGAGACTAACTAAATAAAAAAATACAGATAGCTCTCCTAGGACTTGACCATTATCTCAATTTTTGTAGGGTCCCCTAAAGATGCCATCACCCCCAAACAATAGGAAACAGTCTAGAGGACATGATGTCCACATTCCCAAGAGATGGGGTGAGTGGTTTTTAGACATATGGTGGTTTATGAATGTTTCTCATCATTTAAGGGGCTGGTTGCAAGTGGTTACTGGTCATGGTCAGGGAAAAAAACTAAACAAAGTAGGTTAGTTTCAGGGATCTCTTTCTGAAAAGAAAGAAAAGGAGAGAGATAAAAATGATAGGATAAATGGGTATATTGTTGACTCTACTTTTAAATTAAAAAAGAAACTACTAGTCTCAAATATTTTACATTGGTATGGATTTCTGCATACTGATACAAATTTAAGGGTTTTTTTGTTTTAACATACTGTATATATGCTTCTACTCTTGCTTAAGGTATTGTACCTATGTATCTCATTTAAAATGTAATGTATAATTAAGAAATGTAGGTTAGTAGTTAGTTATCTATAATAATCAAACTTATAGTCATGTTAGGTATGTTTTCAAGATTAAAAAGATATATTTTAGACAGATAGCTAGTCTTCAAAGATCTACAGAATATGGCATTTAAGATTTTGTTTCTTTTAATTTATATAATTTTTTATTTATGTTCATTGGTGGTTTTCTGTATGTGTGTCTGTGTAAGGGTGTCAGAAGAGCTGGAACTAGTTACAGACAAGTGTGAGCTGCCATGTGGGTGCTGGGAACCCAGGTCCTCTGGAAGAGCAGCCAGTGCTTTTAACTGCTGAGCCATCTCTCCAGCCCCCATTTAAGATGTTTTAATAACATAAGGCTTTTCATGGCAGTGAGACATGACTGCTCCTGGCACCACCAATTTACTGCAAAAAAAGGATGATGGGCATTGAAGAACCTCCATATGGAGTTTGCTTTCAATATGGCAAAGCCAGCCATTGGGCAAGAAACTGCCCTTGCCTTGACTGCTGACAGCATACTGTCCAAATTGGATAAGCAGGACACAAAGGAGACGAATGCTGAACTTTGCCAAGACAAGGTAGGACAATCCTTCAAAATTCCTGCTTCACAGAAAAGTCTGTCAGATATTCTAGACCTGTAAGTGAAAGATGGATGCCCCAGCACTACAGAGGAACCTTGGGTGACTGTCCAGGCAGTCAGCTATTTCTGTCATTTCTATATTTTGGATGTTGCTTGCCCTGAATTTCCTGTTTACTGAGATAATATTATATCCTTCTTCGGTCTTTGATGAGGTTGAAGACTAGTTATAGTTGCAGTTTTTCTTGTTACCAAATTCAGAAAAGAAACTCACAAAAGAGGTATAAAGTATATAAGGCTGAGAGACATAAAAGTTTAGGTTGTTTATCTAAGAAAATGTTTTAAAGTCTAAAAAGATTTTTTTAGGATGGTAATACAAGTTATGATAGAAAGTGGTTTAGGTATAAAACTTTGGACTCATCAAGATAGAATAGATAATAGAATAATTTCTCCAAATTTGCCAAATACAAATGAACTAGATATTGTAAACGTAATTCTTACCTGGAAATTGTTCTTATTATATATAGTTTTACTATATTAGAGTTGAAACATTCCCTTTTTATTTAGACAATACATGATAATTGTTCTTATTGTATACAGTTTTACTGTGTTCAGAGTTAAAATCTTTCCTTTTTATTTAGACAAAAAGGGGAAATGTTGCAGAATATTTGTTTACACTGTAAAAATGTGTTTCTGCCTAAGGCACCTTCTGATTGGTTTAACAAAGAGCTAAATGGCCAATAGCTAGGTAGGAGAGAATAGGCGGGACTTCTGGGCAGACAGAGAGAGAAATTAGGAGAAGGAATATAGGTGCACAGATTTGCCAGAGAGACACGGAGGAAACAGGAGGTGTGGGGTGGAAGAAAGGTAAAGCCATGTAGCAGAACACAAATTAATATAAATGGGTTAATTTCAGTTATAAGAGCTATTGAGAATAAGCCTAGGCTAAGGCTGAGCTTTCATGATTAATAATAAGTCTCCATGTCATTATTTGTGAGCTGGCAGCTGTAGCGGGAGGGCTTCTCTCCAGGTCCCACCAAGCCCCCGCAGTTCCACAACCCACGTATAAAATAATCACTCAGACGCTTATATTACTATAAACTGTATGGCTGTGGCAGGCTTCTTGTTATCTACTTCTTTTATCTTTTTTTTTTTTTAAAGATTTATTGATTTAGCCGGGCAGTGGTGGCGCACACCTTTAATCCCAGCACTTGGGAGGCAGAGCCAGGCGGATCTCTGTGAGTTCGAGGCCAGCCTGGGCTACCAAGTGAGTCCCAGGAAAGGCGCAAAGCTACACAGAGAAACCCTGTCTCGAAAAACCAAAAAAAAAAAAAAAAAAGATTTATTGATTTATTATGTATACAGCATGTATGACTGCAGGTCAGAAGAGGGCACCAGATCCCATTACAGATGGTTGTGAGCCACCATGTGGTTGCTGGGAATTGAACTCAGGACCTCTGGAAGAGCAGTCAGTGCTCTTAACCCCTGAGCCATCTCTCCAGTCCTACTTCTTTTATCTTAAATTAACCCATTTCTATTAATCTATAAGTTGCCACACGGCTCGTGGCTTACTGGTACCTTACATCTCACTTGTCATGGCGGCGGCTGGCAGCGTCTCTCTGACTCAGCCTTCCTGTTCCCAGAATTCTCTTCTCTGCTTGTCCCACCTATACTTCCTGCCTGGCTACTGGCCAATCAGCATTTTATTAATACAGAGCATATCCACAGCACTTCCCCTTTTCTTTTTTTTTTTCAAAAAGGAAGGTTTTAACTCTCACATAGTAAAATTACATATAACAAAACAATTATCAAGCAAGAATTACAGTTACAATATTAAAGAAGATATCCTATCTATTCTATATTTGTGAGTCTAAGGTTTCATATCTAACTTATCTTTTATCATAACTAAGGAAAATTATAACTATCTCTAGTGTTCAACTACATCAAAGACCTCAGAAGGATATAATACTACCTGAGAAACGGGAGAAGGATGCAAGCAACTTTCGGGAGTCTTGTGAGAGTAGACAGAGACAGCTGGCAGCCTGGACAGTCATCCAAAGTTCTCTTGTAAAGTTGGGGCATCTGTCTTCAGCCCACAGGGCTAGAGTCTCTCAGTCATTTTTCTCTGTGTCCTGTAGAATGTCTGGCAGTTTTCTCTGCGAAGCAGGAACCTGAAGGACCATTTTGCCAAGCAAAGTTCAGTGGTCACCTTCCTATGGGTCCTGAATGCCCAGTCGATCAGGCAGTCCAGGCAAGAACAGTTTCTTGCCAAAATGGCTAGTTTTGCCAAGGTGAAGATAAACTCCATATGGAGTGTCTTCAATGTCCATCCTCCTGTCTGAAGTAAATCGGTGCTGCCAGGAGCAGACATATCTCACTGTCCAGAAAGTCTAAATTTTTAAAAATATTTTAAATGCCATATTCTGTAGGTCTTTGAAGTGTTTGAAGATTACCTGTCTATCTGAAATATATCTGTGTATACCTAGAAAACTTAACTAACATACTACAAGTTTGACTATCATAGAAGACTAATTATCTGTATTTCTTAATTATCCATTACAATCTAAATGAGTTACATAAACATAATACCTTAAACAAGAGTAGAAATATACACACAGTATAACAAAATTAACTTTAAATTTGTATCAATAAACTAAAATCCATAGCAATGTAAAACATTTTAAACAAGTTGTTGTTCTTTAAAAGTAGGTTCATTAATCTATCCTTTTATCCTATCATATCTATACTATCCCTTTTTTCTTTAGAAAGACATTGTATTTATAATCAACCTGCTTTAAATAAAAATACTGGTTTTTCTCTGTCCCACACCAGAGGGCTCTTCTGATTTGGGACACAAGAATCTCTTAACCTTTTTTTTTTTTTTTTTAGCAATATATCTGGGTTTGGAGAAGGAGTGAGCTAATTCCATCTACAAAGCCAGCTTGGTATATTTGGGAATTTGGGCATAGCATCTCTTACTACTTTCTGCTGGAGGGGGGTGCTGTATCTTATGGGGACACAATGAAAATTTTAGGATTATGGAGTAGTCCGTGAGGGTGTATCGTCTGAGCCAGTTGCCTTGAAACCGTTCTGGATGTTGGATCATCTGGGCCTTGGTGTCATCAGAGACCTTTCAGGGGGTCTCGGCTGGTCAAACCTGATCTATCTTAATCTGGAACAAATCCATAGCCTCTGGCTTTCTGTGGAAACAAAAGCAGAGCCTCCTTTCCAAAGTAACATATCCTTATATCCAAATTTTGAAGTCAAGGTACCTTTAAAGGATACATTTTTACATAATGCAACAACTTTTACAATCAAATGTTTTTCTTCAGTTACGAATATCAAAGAGAACATAATCCAGATTCTCTGTGTGGTAGCCATCTTTACATGGCTTATTTTTTATATTACCTTGAACCTATTGCTTTAAACTGCAGCATTCTAAGATTGAAACAGCGCTGTGGCTGCTGACTCCGCCCACTTCAGTTTCCCAACATGGTGGTGGTACATTTTCCGCCAGCTCTGGGAGCCATCAACTCTCAGAAATAGTGGGTCTATGCTTCTATCAAAGCAGCATATAGTCCAGAAACCTCTTTTTGTTTTGTACTAGCAAAGGCTAAATCCACCATGCAGCTTAATGTGCCACTTGCAGAGGCCTCATTCCCGCCATACTGCAGGTCGAGCACGTACACCAGGAACCTGCCATAGTAGCTCAAACACACAGGCTGCTGCTAACTTGAGAGAGACAACTAGGAACTGTTTTTAGCTCCATTTTAGAATCTTTTTTCTCAGGTTTTAGGTGGAAACTCTTGCCAACACATTGAGTGCCATTTGTAGCTGGAGAGCTTCTCTCCAGGTCCCACCAAGCCCCCGCAGTTCCACAACTCACGTATAAAATAATCACTCAGACGCTTATATTACTTATAAACTGTATGGCTGTGGCAGGCTTCTTGTTATCTACTTCTTCTATCTTAAATTAACCCATTTCTATTAATCTGTAAGTTGCCACACGGCCCGTGGCTTACTGGTACCTTACATCTCGCTTGTCATGGTGGCGGCTGGCAGCGTCTCTCTGACTCAGCCTTCCTGTTCCCAGAATTCTCTGCTCTGCTTGTCCCGCCTATACTTCCTGCCTGGCTACTGGCCAATCAGCATTTTATTATACAGAGCAATATCCACAGGAGGCAGCTCAAAGAAAAATCCGACTACAGGAAGCAGTAGACTTCCAGCTCTCAAGGCTTGGAGCATAAGACTTGGGGCCTGCCAGTCTAGCCCCCACACTCAAGGTCCCAGGACTGCCAGCCCTGGAGGAGCTTTTCCTTGTCTGCCCACGATTCCTATGCAGGTGAAAAAAAGGACCCAAGCCAGCTGTTGGTAACAGTTTGGAAGACCAGAGAACACACTATAAGAGATGAGCTGAGGAAGAGTGCTCGAGGCTGAATCTCTGCTGAGCTCTTCGGACTTAGGAAATAAAACTACAGCATAATAAGGCCACTTTAATTCAAGATATATGGTGAAAGATTACATAGGATGTATTTATAAGTTTAAAAAATTATTCATCATCTGAAATCCAAATGTAAGTGGATAGCTTATATTTATTTGGCAACCCTTCTTATAGGTCAAGATAAGGATTTGACTGTGCTCATCCTGACAACAAGGTATTAAAGAGTCATAAGCAGGGAGTTCAGAATCTGACTAGAGATCGACACACAATCTGATTAGAATTTTGCAAAGATCCTACCGGCTACAGGGTTGCCCAAGAGTGCACAAAGAAGCAGGGAGCCCAGAAAGCAGTTGCCAGGGTCCAAGTGAATGAAGGGGCTTGGGGCCAGCAAAATGGCTAGACAGGTAAAGGAGCTTACCACCAAGACGGACAACCTGAGTTTGATCCCTTGAACCCACTGGGTGGAAGGAGAGAACTGACTTCCACGAGTTATCCTCTGGACTCCATCCATACACACACCATCGCACAAGCATGCCCATACACATACACACACGCATACACAAAATAAATAGATAAATGTAATAAAACAAGAGAAGGAAGAGGAGGAAAATCCAACTTGGTCTACATGAATTGAAGATATAATATGGTGCAAAAAGTCACACACAAAAGGACAAAGATGCAATTCTACTTAACAGGAAGGATTTACAGGATTGGAAGTCACAGAGACAGGAAGTAGTAGGGTGGGTTCCAGTGGCTAAGAGAGGAGTAAGGGAAGTGAGGGCTTACCATGTTTGAGAAGACAAACATGTAACAGAACTAGATGGTGGCTACAAAAATATGTAAATGTAGTGAATGCCACAGAACTGCACATCAAAAATGATTAAAATGGCCGGGCGTTGGTGGCACAAGCCTTTAATCCCAGCACTCGGGAGGCAGAGTCAGGCGGATCTCTGTGAGTTTGAGGCCAGTCTGGGCTACCCAGTGAGTTCCAGGAAAGGTGCAAAGCTACACAGAGAAACCCTGTCTCGAAAAACCAGAAAAAAAAATGATTAAAATGCTATGTCATGTTTTTTTTTCTTTATTAAGAAATTTTCTACTCCTCATGCTATCCACAGACCCCCCCTCCTCCCTCCTCCCATCCCCCAGCCCTCTTTCCCAAGCCACCCCGCATCCCTGCATCCCCCAAATTGATGCGGAGTGTCCCATGGGGAGTGTCATGTTATGTTTATGTCTTAGCTAGGGTTTCTGTTGCTGTGAAGAGACACCATGACAACAGCAACTCTTACAAAGGAAACATTTAATTGAGGGGGCTCACTTACAGTTTCAGAGGTTCAGTCCATGATCATCATGGCAGGGAGCATGGTGGCATGAAGGCAGATGTGGTACTGGAGCTGAGAGTGCTGCATCTTACAGGAAACAGGAAGTCAACTGACTGTCACATTGAGGGAAGCTTGAGCAAAAGAGACCTCAAAGCCTACCCTCACAGTGATAAACTTCTTCCAACAAGGCCACACACCTCCTAACAGTGCTACTCCCTTTGGGGCCCATATTTTCTTTCAAACCACCACAGGTTATTTTATCATTGTAAGAAATTTCTAGATATAGCCATGGGGTTTTGGCATCTTTGGTAGGACCTTAGCATTAGCAAAAGGCACATCCCATAGTATGATGTAAGATCTTAGATTCTTCTCCTCTCTCTGATTCTTTTTTGTTGTTGTTGTTTTATTTTTTTGGTTTTTCGAGACAGGGTTTCTCTGTATAGCTTTGCGCCTTTCCTGGAACTCACTCTGTAGCCCAGGCTGGCCTCGAACTCACAGAGATCCGCCTGCCTCTGCCTCCCAAGTGCTGGGATTAAAGGCGTGTGCCACTACCGCCTGGCTTCTCCAATTCTTCCTGCATAGAAACTATCTTCAGAGATGCTTGCCTGAATTCTGATAGTATTCCATTCCTTGCTGTGGGTCTGAACATTTGCTTTCACAGTGTGGTGAGATGTTAAAGCTAAAAAGCACACCTCAGACATCTTACACCTTTGTTTAAGAACCACCATGTTTCAAGTAATATAGTCAGCAGCTGACTCAGCAGCTAAGAGTGCTTGTTGCTCTTGCAGAAGACCCGGGTTCAATTCCCAGCACCCCATGGTGGCTAACAGCCATCTGTAACTCCAGTTCTAGGGGATGTGACATGCTCTTCTGGCCTCTGAGAGTACCAAACACTTACTTGGGGAAAAGACATACATGCAGGCAAAACATCCACATACACCAAGTAAAAAATACTTTCTTTTTTAATGCTTTTTTTTTTTTTTTTTTTGAGACAAGGTTTCTCCTTTTAGCCCTGGCTGTTGAGGAACTCACTCAGTAAACCAGATTCACAGAGCTCGACCTGCCTCTGCCTGCTTTCCAAGTGCTGGGATTAAAGGCATATTGCCACCATCACCCAGCAGAAACTGCAACTTTTAAAAAGAAATAAAATATTTCCTCAAGCCAAGTGTGAAGGCACACAACTCTTATCCCAGCACCTGGGAGAAGGAGTCAGGAAGATGAAGGCTAGCCTGGGACTACATAAGAAGCTCTAGACCATCTTGGTTATGTAGCAAGATTTGGTGTCAAAACTAAAACAAAAAACAAAACAAACAAAAAAACCAAGGGCCTAATGATACAGACTACTAGGTAAGCTCCAGGCCAGCCTGAGCTACAGAACACCCTATTTCAAACAAAACAAAACAGAAACAGTGTATTATGTATGTATATACGTGTATATACATATGCATACATTGTTAACGATTTGCTCTATCTGAAATAGCACCTCTGAATAGGCCCTAAAAGGGAGGGAGAATGCAGGATGCTCCAGGAACTCAGGAAGTAAACAAAACTTAAAAGTCTAAGCAAGTTAAAACCTGTAAGATTCACAAGCCCCATCCCCAGAGTTACACAAGCAGCAAACTGACCCGCCTAGCTGCCTGTCAGAGAGGCAGGGAGAAACTTTTGTGATTCTCCACCCATGCTGAGGTCAAAGGAAGCCTGGCCAGAGTTAGTTAGCACAGAGCACTTCCGATTTCACTTTGTGACAGCATCTCCCAGTAGCCCAGACTGGCCTCCAACCTGTTGGTTATTCGGCCTCAGCTTCACAAGGGCTGAGCATACCCTGCTAGATTTCATTTTGTTTTGTTTTGTTAAGACAGTCTCTCTATGTAGCTATGGCTGTCCTGGAATAATACGTAGACTAAGCTGACCTCAAATTTACAGAGATTACACCTGTCTCAGCCTCCGGAGTTCTGGGATCAAAGGCGTGTGCCACCACACCTGGCTAGATTTCTTTTTTTT
>CABHPH010136062.1:0-46812 GCA_902168325.1 Peromyscus nudipes
AACATTAGAAATGGCGACTGTTTCTCATAGCAGGATGACATTAGGGAGAAAGCAGGATTGCAGCCAACTGAGACAAACACTGTGGTAAATGGGTTCAGCCTCTCAGAGGTGCCAAGTCAGTGCCTCAGACTGTGAAACTTTCGGCTCTTACGGGAATCACATTATCCATTTTTATCTGGTATCTCTTTTTATATTTATATAAATATTTTTATATTTAGTGAAATAAATGGCTATTTGTGTGCCTAAGTAATAAGTTTACTTACTTTTCAGGGTCATGGGAACTATATGTTACTGGGTATTCAGGAGAAGCAGCGTCTGTTTTGTTTTGGGGTGTATGTGTGTGTGTATGTGTGTCTGTGTGTCTGTGTGTCTGTGTGAGTGTCTGTGTGTTTTGTTGGTTTTTTGTTCAATTTTAATTTTATTTTATGCATATGGTTGTTTTGCCTGCATGTATGTCTATGCACCATGTGTGTGCCTAGTACCCACAAAGACCAGAAGGTGTCAGATCTCCTGTGACTAGAATTATAGACAGTTCTGAGCCACTGTCTAGGTGCTGAGAATTGAACCCAGGTCCTCTGGAAGAGCAGCCAGTGCTCTTAACTGCTGAGCTGTCTCTCCAATCACTGCAACATCTGTTTTAATATAGTTAGATCTAGCCCTCGGGCATCCCCCATTTCAGATCAGAATCTCTAAGCATATTCAGCTCTCAATAGTAGGTTCAGAGTCAAGGAAGAACAGAATAGCGCACCTCCCTGCTATCAGTGATGGAGCCCTTTAGAGTGACTGTCTTATTCATTTATTCCTACTGTAATTTGGATGCATTTCCCCCAAGTCTCATATGAAAAAGCTATTGGAGCTATTGGAAGGTGGTGTATTCTGTTGAAAGAGATTGTTGAACCATGACCTTTTTTTTTCTTCAGTGTGTATTCTCTCTCTCTCTCTCTCTCTCTCTCTCTCTCTCTCTCTCTCTCTTTCTCTCTCTCCCTACATGCCCCCTTCCCTCTGTTTCTTGGTACCTGTCTCAGCTTCCTGGCTCAAAATGTACACACTCACCCTGATAAACACTCCTGCCGTGATGTGTTGCATGCACCAGAGACCCAGAGCATGGGGCCTGTGGATCTTGGAGTTAAATTTACAGATGCAAGAGCCAACTACAACAACTCTTTACCTCCCAACTGGCCTGCATCAGATATTTCATTACAGAAGATTAGAAATCTAATGAAATGTGAGCGCCTAGGCACTCCTGTGAAATACAGGTCAATGCCCAGGAGTAGGAAAACAAGTCCCTTCTCCCAAAGTGAGGGACAGTTAGTGGTATGGTGTAGCATTTTCCACCCATGGTGTAGCCTTGATACTACCAAAGTTGAATGGTTTTTTTGTTTTGTTTTGTTTTGTTTTTAAACATTTCAGGTTTCAAAGGTTCAGATTAGAGATGCTCAGTCTGTCTTCCATCTTGGACTTTATTTTCCTGATTCATCCCTACCCATTAACATCCTCTTTTTACTGATAAGTGAAAGAAAGAAGCCAAAATTGTTGAAAAAATGGTCAAGGACTAACTCATAAAATATAATTGTTTCTGGGTTGGTGACACACCTTTAATCCCAGCACTCAGAAGGCCAGGGCAGGTGGGTCTCTGTGAGTTTGAAGCCAGCCTGGTCTACACTGTGAGTTTTAGGACAGACAGGGTTATACAGAGAAACCTAGTCTCAAAAGACCACAACAGCAACCACAAAAAGATGACAGACTATACAGAGTTCAAGGTCTTTAGCAGTTCTGATCACTTCACTTCACAGTTTTTGTGGGTTTTGCTTTGGGTTGGGTTGGATTTTTTGTGCCTTTTTGGAGTGTCTGTCACTTGGTCCAGATTCTGGATCCTGGCAGGTACAAAATAAATAATTACACTGTGTCCTTGAGCCTGCCTACTTGTTTTCTCCTTGCTACAATTGTTGGCGCACACATGTTTTCAAAAGTCAAAACTGAGATCCTCAAGCAGAGTCATACCCTTAGTCATATGACATGCTGTTCCCTGTAACACCCAGCTTCTGGAATGGTGTTACAATCAAAAGAATTTTCCTACAGAGCAAAGAAAGCAATGAACTCTTTATGTGCTTTGTGGAAAAAAAAAAAAAGCCAAAATTAACATCTTTTTGCTTTTGCATTCAGTGCAGAATATTTAATTCAGCCCTGGGTTGAGAGTTTTTAGGAATTTTAAAAATCGTTTGTTGAACTTAGGGCTTCACTACTCCTGTGAAGTCCATCATTTCCTGGTATTAGATACAGCTTTTCATTTAATTAATTTTAATACAGTAATTTATTTTTATATTTTCCTCTAATCTTGTCAACCCAGTGTGGATTTTGCTTTTAATAAAGTACAGGGTAAGCTACTTAAAGTGGGCTAATTGGACGAAGCCTGGCTTGTCCATCTGATCAGAACGGACATTTGAAGGAAGGTAGGGGTTGGAGAGGACAGCCGGGGAAAGGGAAGGAATGCGTGCTTAGAATCTTCACAGGGCCAGAGATAAGGTAGTGCTTGCCAAGTGCAGAAGGTGGAAGTATGAGACCCTCAAGAGGGACTTTGGAAAATTCATCTCCCATTTGGCTTAAACAGCAGTGCATAACAGCTAGCTGTGAGCAGAGAGAGGAGGGAAAAGATGTATAAGTTGTAATTCCCTATACAGTCCTATATGCAGTCTGTCCTTTAGATCTGCCCTCTGGTAGCATGGTGGAGACATGCCTATGCACCCGCTTTATCTGCTCTCTTAGCTCTGAATCTTTATTTTTATTTTTTTTATCCTATAGAAAGGCTAGAATTCTCTTCTTTTCAAAGAATCCTGCCTTCCATTTTTGTTTTACTTCAGCAGAGACTATGTAAGGGGGCCTGCATGGGCTAGACTCTGGAGTTTAAAGAATGAAATGTATTACGTCCAAAAGAAGGTTCCATAGTATTGAAAGAGAAGCCCCAAGAAGACCTCAACCGTCGTTGAGCTGAGCCTGCCCTGTGCTCAGTTTGACTACTGAGATGTAGTTAGCGGTCAAGGTCAGCAGTTCGGAAATGAGGCTGTTTGGGTTTGAGCTGTGTACAAAACATTGTGTAGGACTGTGGATGTTTCCATCTATAAACTGAGTATATAACACCTTCTGCCTTGGTGTTCTTAGGGGATTAGGCTAGTCAGTATAAAACATGATTCCCCATAGTAAGCTCTGTGTGTGAGCTAATATTGATTATTTTTCAGGGTAGGGCATCAGCAAGTGACTGAAGCCCAACCTTGAATGGCTTAAGCCATAGGAGTTCATTGACTCGCTTGATACAGAAGTGCCAAAGCAAAAACCAACTGCAGACAGATGTGCAAATTATTTCTTCACATCGCCCTAACCCTCTGCCCCTTCTCTTAACTGATGCCTCTCTCAGGCAAGCTCTCACCATTGTTTTCTCTTTCCCCTCCACCACGCACACTGGACACAGGCTACTCCCCAAATCAAATGAGAGGTTCTGCTTTCTTAGGGCCCCAAACTCCTATGCCCCACCCACAGCTGTGGTGATAATTTATTTGTGCTGAAATGTGGTGATATTTAACTTGTATGTTAATAAATAAAGTTTGCCTGGAGATCAGAGGACATAGATAGCCAGCCATAAACAAAGTCAGGCGGTGGTAGCACATGCCCTTAGTCCGATTACGTGGCAGGCAGAGTCTCTGTGCATTCAAGGACACAGCTAAGTGTAGTGACACACGCCTTTAATTCCAGTACCAACCATAGAGACCTGGAGGTCTGTACAGACAGGCGGTGATGAGGAAATGAGGTGGCTGGGCTAAGAGGCAATGAGAAGGCAGACCAGCAAGGCAGTAAAGGTGCAGGCTAGACAGGAAGAAGCTGGTTCTCTTGGGAAGCTAAGGAGGCACGGTGAGCTAAGGTTAGCTGGTGATTTGCTATTTCTCTGATCTCTACGGCTTTCACCTCTGTATTTGGCTCTGTGTTTCTTATTTAATAAGACTGTTTAGAAATTCATCTACACACAACCATGTTTCCATGGACAGGCTTAAGAGAGATGACCAGCCCTAGAGTGTTCCCTGGAGTGTGATTCCTGGCACTCAAGACAGGCAGACCCATATCACATGCTGTGCTGCCCTGCCGAGGAGTAAGGATATGAAAGGTGCCTGGATGAAGAGGAGAGGAGGCAAATGCAGACACAGAATGTGTGGGTGTGGTACAGAAACACGCCCGACCGACAAACCAGGGTCTTTTGAAGATCCATGTTTGCAAGAAGAATTTCCCTGTTCGTGCTGGAGCTTTGTTGTCATGGGCACTAAGGGAATTCACCACAAGAGCAAGCCCTGGGTTTCCTAAATGCGTTTTACAATAGAACTTAACGATTGACCTGTTTCAATGGCTTATATTAAAATATATTTTGTCTAGAGTCTAACTGCCTCCACCGTGGCTGTGTTATAGATCACTTCTAAAAACGTTCCCCAGACAAAAACAACAAGAGTCAATCATTCAGCAGCATTCCTTGAGCAGAGATTCTGTTCTTACTATGGTGAACTTGTTCTTCAAAGCAGATTAACCCGATTCAATGTACGTCTGTTTATATACATACACAGTGGGATAGATAGACAGACAGAGACAGACAGACAGATAATTCCAGCACTCAAGAGGCTAAGGCAGTAGTAATGGAAGTTTGCAGGCAGACTGGGCTACACAGCAGGAATATATGAGTGCTGGGATTACAGGCAAACACTACCGCACCTGACTCCCTCCCGTCACTCCCTGCTAGTTACAGGTACACCTCCACCTCCATTCTTTCTCAGCCCCACCACCTTCTCCTCTGACAGGCCTCTCACCCTTCCAACATCAGAGAAAATGTGGCTGTGCTAGCAGACAAGTGGGCAAAGGATGTGAGTGAAGGGGCCGGTCGATGAGCACACACATCAATAAGCGCGTGTTGATCGCTGTCCTTATCGATTGCATTTTTCTCAGCATTTGGAGCAGGCAAATAGAGTAAGAGGGGACTCACGCCCGGGGGTGAGTGGCAGAAGATATTGGACAAGTAGGCTCAGGGAGCTGGCGTGGCAGTAGAAAGGGCCCACCTGAAGTTTAAGGTTTCAAGGAGATGGAGGTGTACCTGTAACAGAGCCTTGCATAGGGACAGCAGTGATAACTGATCACAGAGATGTAGGAGGGGCAGGCAGGTAGACTTGGTCAATTTGGGTAAAGAATTTGGATTTTATTCCAGTGAACCCTTGGGTAAATTTTCAGTACTTCTGGACCTCACTAAAATCTTGACACTAGAAGGAAGCAAGAATTAATTCGTAAGTGTTCATTAAACTAACAGGTCAAATCTTCTGGTTATTAAGCATCTTTAATTCTTTGAACAGCTCTTAGCACTGTTCCAACCTTCATCTCCAAATTGCTCTTTTCTAGGACTTTGCCCTGTGGATTCAGCTCTAAAAGTTGTCTCAATGAGGTGAGAGGCAATTATTCAGCGTGCATTCCCTGGGCAGAGATAGTACCCTATCACTATAACCTTATATTTAACATTTGGAATAAATATGTAAATACATTTATATTTCATCATATTGGAACAAATATAAGCACACACATTTTACAAATACATGGAGGTAAAAAGATTACATGTGTACATACTAAGCTTCAATGGGCAAGCCTGACCAGAAATCCATTTCCTTGAGTGTGGAGATTTGTACGAAAGCTAGGATTTCTCTTCAGTGGGTTTTTTTTTCTTTCTCTTCCTTGGCATTTTCAGAAAGAGCCCTTTGCCCTCTTTTGAGGATGCTAATTATATCATCATTATCTCAGAAAAAAATTCACAAGCATGCTACGCATTCAAAAATCTTGGAATTATAAAATATATTCACATTGGATAGAAAATACATGATTTAAAGATTCTTATTTGATGACTGGTTACATAGGGTTAAGTGAAGAATGTACTGGAATGAAATGTTCACTGTAATATTGATTGAGATACAAGCTTTTTAATTTTATATAATATATCAACATTCCTTTATGAAGCTGCGATTTAGTCAATATAGTATGGCCGGGTAGTTTGTTTAGTGTCTCTGTCAACTTTTTAAAAAAGTATTTTCTGTGATGAACATATATTCTTTTTATGGTGAAACTAAAATTAGACACTATAATTTTTCTTGTGTCTAGAGAAAATTAGTGATTGAAAAATATCCTAGCGCTTTTTTCTCTCAGTAGAGGGGCTACCCACACTTAAGAAATGTATGTGACTTTTCTGGTGGCCACGACAAAATCCCTGTCAATAACAACTTAAAGAAGTGTTTATTCTGGCTCCCAGTCGGGAGGCGTGGTGGCAGGGACACCAGGTGCCTAGTCACAGCACATCCTCTGCCACTACACAAAAAGGAATAAATGCTTGTGGGCTAACTCCTTTCTCCATTTTAATTCAGTCTTGAACTCCAGCCCATTGGATTGTGACTCCCAAATTAGGCTCTTTTCCTCTCCATTCAACTTCTCTGAAAATATTGCCTGAACGTGACAGGCGGAATGTCCCTAGGTGATTCTGAATGCAGTCGCGTCGATGATGAAGATTAGCCAGTGCAGGTAGCATGCCACAGAGTGAGGGCCACCTGTGTCCAGGTGTCATTTCCTGGAGTGTTGGTTGATGGCTGTCTTCCCACAAAACTTTCAACGTGGGGGAGACAGGAAGCAGTTTCCTGAATTTCAATGTATTCAGAAGTAATATGATGAAAAGAAAGAATTGATTGAGATTTGGGAATAAAATTTAAAGGTGTTTAACTGAGCCTCAGATCTTATAAAATGATGCTCTCTCTCTCTAATTTGTTCAACATTCATGTGGCAAACACATGGAAGTGTATTGCTTATTTGACAAACATTCCCTTACTATATGCCAGAGCTACCTCTCCCTCCTCCTCCTCTTCTTTCTTCCTCCTCTTCCTTCTGTGCATGACTGTTTTGTCTGCATGCATGTCTGCACACCACTTCTGTGCCTGGTGTCTGAGGAGGACAAAAGAGGATGTCAGATCTCTAGAATGGAGTTTACACACGGTTGTGAGACTCCGTGTGAGCACTAGGAATCGAACCCAGGTCCTCTGGAAGAGCAGCCAGTGTTCTTAACCACTGGGCCATCTCAGTGTTACAGGTGTAGATATTTCTGTTACTTCTTCACAATGCAGAGAGAGTCTCTAATGTAGGAGTTTAATACTTAGACACAGGTGACATGGTTGACCTGAGATCCCAGAGTCCTTGGGGAAATGGTGACTACACCCCACAGTTAGACTCCCTATGTTTTCAGTCCCCTCAGACTTCCGTCAGGCTTTTGATTTTAGATTTCTAACCATCAGGATGTAGGAAGGTCTGTCCTTGGGTCACTAAGAGTTTTATGGGAAGACACACATCACTCCAAGCATGACACTAAATGATGAAGTACAAAAAAAAAAAAAAAAAAACCACAAAATCTAGGTAGGTAGGCTGGGAAATGTAGAAAATGTGTGCATGGGTTCCCAATGAGCATTTGTGTTTTGGTGAACGAAGGCTGCCTTCCTGAGTCATTCTGTTTCCTCACAGCCATTGTCTAGAACGGAGAGGTAGATCCCTTCAGGCCTAAAGGAAGACAGAAAACAGCCAGTGGCACAGTCTCTGTTTTTGTGTGGATGGCTGATCTGTGTGAGCCCATGCAAGGGCCCACAAAACAGTTATCCCTTGAAAAAGCATCAGAAGACAGTTCTCTGAGCTGGAGTGTGTGTAAGATCAGTGTCCCCGAGGCACTCTGCCCATACTGTCACCAGTGTGTGCCCTCGAAAGTTGCTGTTGCTTCTTTGGGTGACAGAAGAATGGCCTTGCAGCATAAGGTGTCATGTAGTTTGAAACTTTGATTGGTTTTTGTCAGTACAGGTTTGTGGATTTAAAAAATATTTTTATTAATTCTTTGAGAATTTCATCCAATGTATTTTGAGTATATCCACCCAAGCTCCTCCCCTTAACTCCTTCCAGATCCACCTACACTTCCCTATCCCCACCCCAAATTCATGTATTTTTTTTTAAATTTTTGTTTGTTCACTCATTAACCCAATAGACTCCAGTTTGTGCTGTTCCTATCCATATGGGTATTGGCCATCCACTCAAGTGTGGTCAACCCACCGGGAGTCGCACCTTTAAAGAAAACTGATTCTTTCAAGATTCTCTCACAAAAGCCATTCATAGCTCCTCAGTTGGGGTGAGGCTCACGAGCCCTTGCCTTTCTATGCTAGAATCTTAATTGCCTCGATCTTGTGCTGGTCTTGTGCAGGCAACCATAGCTGCTGTGTGTTCATGAATACAGTATCCCATGGTCTCCAGAAGACACCATTTCTCTCCGGTCCTTCCTGAATGCCAACTCTTACATTCTTTCTACCTTTTCTTCTACAGTGGTTGCTGAGCCTTGGGAAGGGCTGTGGTCTAGATGGCCCGTTGGTGGCTGAGCCACAGCTGCTCATTCTCTGCAATTGGTCCAGTTGTGAGTCTCTACATTTACCACTATCCGCTTTACAAAGAAACGTCTCTGATGAGGTCTGAGAGCTGCAGGAATCTCTGGGTAGAAGACACAAGTTTATGAGATTTTGATAGGACAGTCTAAAGCGTTTGATTTCAACTTTACTCTTTTTGTAGAGCAAAGAGAGATAGCTTTAATCAGGAACCAAGCCTGGTGTAGGGAAAGCAATGTGAACTGCTTGATCCAAATCTTAATTTTTTATAGTTTCTATTTATATCTGATTTCTTGATCTAGACACATTGAAATAATGCATGTGAAACTTTCTTATCACAAAATCCCCTCAAATTAAAAAATAAAACTTAAGTTGATACAACAAAGTTCTCTCATACAGCCTACCTACATGGTCACAAGGCTTCAGAGAATGCCATGTCATATAGCATCTTCCCAGTTGGAGGGACACCAGGTTGGCATATCACACACAAGACCAAACTGTAAGCCTGACCCAAAGGCATAACAAAATAGGAGATGTGGTCCGCACCGGCCTCCTGTGGTCTGAAGAACTGTGAACTACTTCAGGCTACTTGGTAGCAATCATCTCAAGATGGCAAGTGTGTGTGCCTCAGACAACTGTGTGTGCCCAATTGCCACTAAGAGGCCCACACAACTGCCCTCCCTGAGCTTCACATTTGCTCTTTATCACAATAACATGGGAGCATGGACCATGTGCCTAGCTCTCAACAAATGCCCTAAACTGCTACCCTAATCTACCCCTGCTGGCATCTTCCAGGGAGGATGTGATCTCAGTCCCAACTCATCAGGTATTTAATTTTCAGTAGATGGGAATCTGTACCAAATTTTCTTTGCATCAGATCCCTTTTCCTAAGAATCTGGAATTGGGAACAAGAGAAAATTCATTTCTCCAGGAGAAAATAACTGCTTTCTCAACATTCCTGTCTTCTGTCTAGATGGCATGTCAGATCCAGTTCCTCTGCTGGGGAAGGGAATTGAATGGGACTCAGTAAATGTGAGTCAGCTTTCCACAACTGGAGCAGATACCTGAGATAAGCAATGTGGAGAGATAATAGTCTGCTGGTAACTCACAGTCTTTGTCCTAATCAGTAGACTTATTACTTTGGGCTGGTGGCTAGATTTCATAGCATCACTTTATGGCAGACACATAAGCAGAATGTAACGCCACACTCCATGGCTTCCTAGCAAAAGAGAAGAGGAAGGGGCTGGAGTCCCAGAATGCAGTTCCTAGACAAGCTCCTTATACCTTTCTTCTAGACCAGTGTTTCTCAACCTGTGGGTCCAGACCCCATTGAGTCATATATCGGATATTTACATTACAGTTCATAACAGTAGCAAAAGTTACCATTATAAAGTATCAACAGAATAATTTCATGGCTGGGGGTCCACAACATGAGGAACTGCATTAAAGAGTCACAGCACCAGGAAGGGTGAGAACCATTGTTCTAAACTCTGGCCCCTAGAGTTCCCACTACCTTCCAGTATCCCTACAGGTGGAAGACCATGCCTTTATTACATGGGCTTTGGGTGATATTCCACACCCAAACTACAGCATAGGGCCAGGGAGTCTGCATTATGGCAGACAGAATCTCATGGATTCAAAGCTGCCTTTGAGGTCTTGATCTAGTGCTTTCTAAGACCCCATACATTCCTTGCTCCAGAATCCTCTGTCCACCTCTATATCCTCACACATTTTTCTTTGATTCATTTTCTTGGTTGGTTAATATGTTAGAGGCAAGGCTGGGTGCTGAAGAATCTTCACTGACACCGTCATCTTTAACAAGCAGTGGAAATATTCGCCACTCTCTGATACTTACCACCTCCTTGAAAGGAGGCTGCGTTCTATCCCACCCACATGCCTGGTTATCAGTGTGCACGTGGATCACCTGTTCTTATATTTAAGCAGCAATGGCATCAGGCCAGAGGAAAAGAAAGAAACACATAAAGAAGTTTGAGTTTGAGAGAAAGTAGCAGGCATTTCCTAGAAATAGCTCTGACCCAAACCCAGCCAGAGCAGATTCATCCGGAGGAATTATAAACAGAAATCACACCCTGAGTGCTATAATTAAAATAAACTAGATTTTAGAGGAAATTCTTCGTTGGGAAAAGCAGAGTTTCTGGAGTAGTTCAGTCTTCCTAAGCATTGAGGAAAACAATTATCGAATTTGTGGTTTGCAGACTTTAACCTTTTGCAAAACAAACTGATCAACGTAAAAATAAAACTAAAGAACTCTCCACACACACCTCGGGCTGAGAATGTGCTTGTGCAGAGGTCATAGGGGTTCAAGAGTGTTCAGTGTTTCCCGTGGAGTCTGGTCTCCACCCAACACATGCCTTTTAAATAATCATCCAATTCAATTCAGCCTTTGTCATTACGCTTTGGTCTTAATACTCTGTATGTTAATATTCTCTGTATCCATATTTCATCTTCCGACCTCTTGTCTGATTGTACTATTTATAGCCAGGGATATGAGTCCCTGATACCTTTAACAGGATTAATATAAAGGAAATGGGCTTTATTAGTTTGGATTTGTTTTATTATCATTCTACAGCTTGATTAGAATGAGAAAGCTGGGAGAGTCTTGTTTGCCTAGCAGAAGTAAAAACAACATAAAACGAAATAAACGGAATCTCAATGTATTATTGATAGAACACAAAGACGTTTCTCCAAAGCCGTATTGTAAGTACAAAGGTCCTTGTACCAGACATAGAGGAGAGCAAAGACACTTTTAATTTATCTTCTCTGAATGCTTTTAGTTGCTTTGCAGACATCTTTAGTTAAGTGAAGGACATAGTCTTCCTTTAAAGGGAATTTAGAGAGGAAAGTACTCAAAATATACCAGACAACTATACTGAAATATTTACCATTTGTTGATTTGGGACATAGACTGAATGACAGATTTCAGCATAATATTTGCAGAGGGAAAAAGAGAATTTTCCATGAGTATCTAGAATGTTATTTTGCTTGGGTGTATGTTAAAAAAACATACATCTGAGAATAACGAAAGTTAATCCTGGACTGGGGGAGAATTCTGAGAATATCAGGATACCCTGTCAACAGAACTTTCCAAGTGATTAGCAGTAAAGCAAAAGGATGGTCGATAGGTATACCTCCCCCCAAGGTAACCTTTGCAAAAGAATTTGCGCTGTTTTGTAGAATTGCCTGGCTGACAAAGGTAGGTGTGACTCTGGATGTGTCATTAAAACATACATGCAATTAGAAGTATGTTTGTATATGTTTTTCTACCTTAACTTCTCCAACTCCACAGTTGGATAAATTTAGAGACTTCTTATCGACTTGGAGATGTTCCCTGTAAACATCATTTTCAGCAAATTCCTATCATTAATTAAAATTAACAGATGAATAACAGAAGGTGATTGGAACTTTTCTCTTGGTTTTTTTTTTCCCTCCCTTCTTTTCCTTGTTTTCTGTGTTTGGGGGATTTGTTTGTTTGCTTGCTTTTGGTTTTGTTTTTTCATCTAGGTTTTGAAGGTCCGAGCAAGCAGAATGGAGGATTTATTCATTAGTTCAATGGAAAGCATATTTAGTAGACAGAGCCAAATAACACCAATGCTATTCTATTTGTTAAACAAAGGTTTACTGTGCAAGGGAACAATTTTAAAGGTGGAGGAGCAGCTAGCTGTGGTCATAGAGGCCTGAAATCCCACCACTTAGGAGGCTGAAATGGGAAGATTACAAGTTCAAGGCCAACCTGTGCTACAGAGAGAGACCCTTTCTCAAAACAATGAAAAAAGGAAGGGAGGGAAGGAATGAGAGAGGGAGGGAGGGAGGGAGGGAGGGAGGGAGGGAGGGAGGCAGACTAATGAATACTATAGAGTGTTTTAAAAGTATGTTTATTTTATGAAGGCATTCAGAGAATATAAGGTCCAAAAATTGTCATTTTACTGAGATAGAACAAGGCATTCTGGACATGAAAATACCTAGTTATTCGTAATGGTCTAGAAATAAAGAAAGGGTATCCTTGGTAATCACACAATCCTGACTCTGAAAGTTTGCCTCTGCCATACAATATCTAGAAGACTGTGTACAGAAGGGTCTCAATTTTCTCATCTATGCAGTGAATATCTAAATATTACCTATGAGGATAGGAGGTAGCTCAGACAGTAAAGGAGGATCTACGTTTGATCCCCAGGTCCTAGTTAATATTAAACTGGGCATGGTAATGCATGCTTGTAATTCCAACACTGGGAAGGTGGAGACAGGTGAATGAATCCCTGGGGCTCACTGGACTGCCAGCCTAACCTATTTGGTAAGTTCTAGGCTAGTAAGAGAACTTGTCTCAAAAAGATGAACAGGGTCTGAGGAACAACGCCCAAGGTCCTTTCCACACATGTGCACACATAGTCACATAAATATCCATACATGCCAAACAAGTGAAATATTATGAGTTAGACATGTAGTTCAACCAGCATCCTGTACACACACACACACACACACACACACACACACACACACACACACATATATATATATATCCTGAGAATGAAATATCCTGAGTTTTTAACCTCTAGGTTTCTCTAGCTTGGATGGGGTTGCAAATTTGATCACTTCATTGCCCCTGGTGTCCTGGCTGAGTCTGCAGTGTATGGAGAATTGAGATTTGTATTGCAGACAATTTCAAGGGCTTGAATCACTTTTTGGAACTAATTCAACCTCTGTTGGTATCTTCCACTGTATATTATCTTTTCAATTTTATTAAAGTATAACAGAAAAATGAAATAATTTCTAAGAAATAGTGATGGATTTGATCTATGTATATACTGTGAAATAATTATCACAATCATGCCAATTAACATTCTACCATTTTGATTAGATACTTCTCATGGAGAAATGCCTGAGATCTACCCTTGGAATAGATTTTTAATACACAATGTGATGTTTTCAGCTATGACTACCATGCTGGATACTAGCTCTTCACAACTCATTCCAAAACATACTTAACCTGGTTTACTTTTAGTCAAAAATGGTGATGATATATCATGCATACCTCACTTTACTTCAGATGGAGCAAAACATATAATGATATTAGCTTCAGAATATTTACAGATGGTTAGTATAGGCTAATTGTCAAACCCAGAGATAATTTCTGTTGGCTGATTCTCCCCAGTATACCTGCAGAAAGGGAATGGACAGAAATCTATCATAGTTAATGTTAAAATCCTGATTTAAATGGTTTCTAAAGCTTTTTTGGCATGTGTTTCAAATATTTCTCAAAGTGTGCTCAAATAGACTTCTACCCTATGCAGAGTCAGACTATTGGTCTAGAGTTCATTTCTCTTGGTTGTTGTTTTTGTTGGTCGCCATGATGGTTAACATTGTCAACTTAATAGGATCTGAAATTACCTAGTGGACAAAACCCCAGAGCCTATCTCTGAAGGAGCCTCTAGATTGGAGTGACTGAGGTGGGAAGACCACACTAACTGTAGGCAACTTTAGTCTACTGGCCAAGCTGTAGGACATTTTTTAACTGTATGCCTACTGTGTGCCAAAGATGATGGTTGATGTACAGAACAGTCAAAACGTGGTCCCTGGGCTTATTGAATTTTGGGTCTAGTTTTTAAAAGGATTACAGATTCTACATTGAAAGAGACTATCTAGATCTGTGCTGTCCAATATGGACAGAAGTGACTGTTTCAACCTAAACCTCTACAAATGAATTTAAATACAATTTCAGCTCTTCAGTTTCACGAGCATCCTCAGTGTTCAGAATCTTAATGTAGCTGATAGCCACCATACTAGTCACTTCAGATACAGAATACATCCTTCACCACCAAGTGCCAAGTGTCTGAGAGAAATGCCAAATAGTGAGCAAGAAAGGGTGTCCATAGAACTCTCCTGCAAGCTGTCCAAACAGTATACACAAGAAGAGAAAGGCTGGGAACTTGTCCTGAGGTTACAGGTACAGACTAGGCTTAGAGGCTAAGGAGGAATTATTAGCATTTTCCTCCGCCATTGGGTGAGAGACCCCAGTGCTATTGTGTAGTGGATGATTGAGCCCCACGAAGTTTCCAAAAAGGAAGGATTTAGCCGGGAACATCTCCCACAGAGAAAAGTTCAATAATATTGTGAAATCATTTTATGCTGACTTGGCCAAACTTCTGTGGCAATTTTGTGATCCTCACAAAGATGTTAATTATCTCACATACTACACACACACACACACACACACACACACCACAGACACACATGTACAATTTTAACGTATAATTTCAGCTATGCTGAACAATTTACCAGAGTCCAAAGTATTTTACTTTTGAATTTTGTAAACATTTCAAGATATTTTATGGCCACATCCAAAGGAGATTTTTAGGACTTCCTTCTTTTATTTTTCTCTTTTAAAAAGCCATAAGCACTCATGATTTTGTAGTCTTCCATCCATTTCTTAGAGGGACCTGTTAAACTCATTAACTCTTCTAACAAATGTGCAGCTCCAATGTAATTACACACTGACAAGCATCCCAGTGACCAAGTTGTATTTAAATTTAATAACCATTGGAGCGGTGTGTGAGTTATTGGGAAGCAGTAGATTATTGGAAAGTAAAAGGAATTTAAAATGAATTGGCAGTGATGGTTGGAATGAAAATCCTAAACACCAGTAACGTGAGATTCGATTTGGATACATTTGGTTGTTACAGGCAATCAATGAGAAATGTGACTGTTTTCGTGCAAAAGCTTGCATATTTTCAAATTTTAAAAATACACATGGGGTGGGACCCTCTAAATATCTATGACTGTAGTTCCTCGATTAAAAACTTGAGGAAATATATTTTTGTTTGGGTTCCCTGGTCCCTGGTTGTATTAGTGATTTTTTTTTTTTGTTGCTGTGTTGAAACATCACAATCAAGGCAACTTAAAGTAGAGTTTATTGGGGTTTACGGTTCTAGCGGGTTAGAGTCCATCACAGCCAGAAGGCATGGCCCCAAGCTCAGTCATGGCATGGCAGCCGGGGCAGCAAGCTGAGCGAGCGCTCACACCTTGAACCATAACCATGAGGCAGAAAGAACAAAGTGAAAGTGGTAGAGGGTGTTCAGTCTCAAAGCCTGCCCTTGTATGTACTTCATCCAGGAAGGCCACACCACCTCAGTCTACGGAAACTGGGGACCAAGCATTCAATTCCCTGAGACTATGGGGAACATTTCTCATTGAAACCACCACATTGATCAAATTATTTCATCACTTTTCTAAGCTAGATGAGCTTTCTCACAGGGATAATGCAATCACAGTCCCACCTGAAAATGAGCTCTTGGTGATAGCTGGGTGCAGGGAAGGATGCCGAAGTAAGCAAAAGGCTGCTACTCACTGTGGTGGTTTCAAAGATAATGGCCCCTATAGACTCAGAAGGAGTAGCACTGTTAGGAGGTGTGGCCTTGCTGGAGTAGGTGTGGCTTTATTAGAGGAAGTGTGCCACTGGGAAGGCTTTGAGGTCTCAGAGGCTCAAACCAGGCCTAGTGACACACACTCTCTTCCTGCTGCCTGCTGGTCCCGATGTAGAAAGCTCAGCTCCTTCTCCAGCACCATGTCTGCCTGCATGCCATCATGCTTCCCACCATGATGATAATGGACTAAATCTCTGAAACTGTAAGCCACCACCTCAATTAAATGTTTTCCTTTATAAGAGTTGCCATGGTCATGGTGTCTCTTCAAAGCAATAGAAACCCTCACTAAGACACTCCCTCATCATTTTGTTTGGAAGTAGAAGGTTGTGTTCTACTTGCCTCTAGCATGGCAATTTGCTATAACAAAAGCATCCATGGGAAAGATATTCAAGCCCACAGTAAGCATATGCTGAAATTCTAAAGCAGAGTTCAGAAGACAATTCCATGCAGATCAGGTTGCAACTTCTCCTGAGTTTTACTGAAATAACCTTGACACACTTTGGGTGTGTTTGTTTGTTTGTGGCTTTGTTTTTTAATGAAAAGTCCATGTGACTTTGTCAATCTAAATTCTCACCCAAGTACTTTAGATAATGCATTAAATATTGCCAGTGTGGACTAAGGAATTCTAAATTTCAAAATGTGTCCAGAGGGAATAGTCTTTCCTCGGTAGAGCTGCACCAAAGGGCTCAGGAGATAGTTCAGTCAGCAATGTTCTGCTAGGATAAGCCTGAGGGCCTGCATTTGATCCCTAGTCCTTCTGAAATTCAAACTAGTGCTGGGGAAGGGGAACCAAGAGAACCCCTGGGGCTAACTGGCCAGCTGGGCTAGCTGAATTAGTGAGCTGCAAGCCAATGAGAAAACCCGTCCCAAAAAAACAAGGTGAACAGCTCCTGATGTGCTATGCTGGAGGTTGCCCTGCATGAGCATGCATACATGTGTCCCTACACATACACACACACACACACACACACACACACACAAATAGAGGCATGCATTATAGATTTAAACAGCAACACCTGGATGTCTCCTGGAAGCCTCCATCAGCTGTGAGAGGATAGTTCCTCTTGTGTCTGACTGAGGAAAGGTAGGTACATTCTGACGGCTTGCAGTTATGAGTTGCCAGGTCTGAACGCCACCACGTGATCTTTTAATCTATTGACTGAATGGTCAACACTAACATGTATGCTGCTCAAATTCCTTTAAACAAGGGTTTAAACTTCTAAAGAGCCAGGTGGTAAACATTTTAGCCTTTCTAGAACATACAATCTCTGCCCCCCGAAACTACTCAGGCCGGTGACTATAATGCAGGAACAGCCATCAGTGCTGTGGGCACGGTGCTAATCTAAAAAACTCCTGTGTACAGCTGCTGAAGTTTGAATGTCAGAGAACGTCCATGCGTCAGGAAACATTAGTCCCTGTTTGATTATTTTTTCCATATCTATTAATATAAAAGCCATTCTTGGCTTGTATGCTGTCGAACCACACTCCTGGCTGGAGTCAACCCGTACCCTGCAATTTTCCCACCCCCGCTGTAAAAGTTTTCTTGGAGCGGCTTAAGGATTTTTCTTGAAATTTCTATTACCTTATCATTAATCACTCTGGCAAATATTTTTAGGTGGGAAAAGAAAAAAAAAACTGCTTAATTATCCAAGTTGTCCCAAGCTGAGTAGAAGGCTTGGATTAAAGCAGTTTCCCACAGTTGGCAGGACCGGAAGTTTGTTGGCCGGCTGTGAGAGGGAAAGGCCTTCGCCCATCTGAGCCTTCTTTCTAGGTACAGACCTCCCACCTTGTCACCTTTATACTGACTTATTGACTGGCTTTATCCAGTGTGCTGTAACCCGGAAGTAGGAGCACTACATCTGGGAGGGTAGGAAGGTAGAGCACAGGAGAGGCCTTGGGACATTTCAAGAATTCCAGGACAAGAGAGAAATGGGGTCCAGGGAGATGGCGCAGCAGGAAGGGACTCTGACTCCTAAGTCTGATGACCTGAGTTCAATCCCAGGTCTTTCAATTTGTCCTCTGACCTCTACTCCGTGGCGCGTATACCTCAATACATACGCACACACAAACAAACAAATACATACATACATAAATAAAGTAAAAGAAGGGTAAATGGATAGAATTTTGAAGTCAGTACTAAAAATGGGGTAAATGCAACTTTAAAGAAAACAAGGGGGGAGGGAGGAGAGAAAAGGTGTGTGTGTGAGGGGGAGACCGATGGGTAGAACTTGCCCAGCATGGCTAAATAAAAGGATCAGCATTTTATAAGCAAGAAGAAAGGGAGGGAGGAATGAGAAGTTTAAGAAGGGTGAAAACCAACTTTCCATGAGAAGGTCAGACAGGTAGAGGGAGTTTAGGGACAAGACCCTGGCTTAAGATCATGGGTATGGGGACATGTTTTCTTCACTGATGAGAAGAAACCAATTTCAAGAGACCTAATTAAGGCTGTAAGAAAGAAAAAGGGACAGGCATCCAAGGGACTCAGGGATCCGGAGACAACTGCTGAGGCTTGCCTTGGCTTAGAGAGCAGTGTCAGCCAGCTGGAGAAGCAGAGCCTCGTTCTAGATGCTGGGAGCTGACTGAGGTACCCCAATTCTGTGTCTCCTTTTACACACTGTTGAAAGGTTTGAGAGCTGAGGGGAACTGGTCCTTCCCTGGGAAACTGCTAGTAAGTGGTGACAAATTATTAGACAGTTCTTCCTTGTTTAGAATTTAATTACTCTTTTATCTATTGTGTGTGTGTGTGTGAGAGAGAGAGAGAGAGAGAGAGAGAGAGAGAGAGAGAGAGAAAGAGAGAGAGAGAGAGAAACTATCAAAAATCAGCTCTCTGCTTCTTCCATGTGGATCCAAAGGATGGAATTCAGCGCAGACAGTGATGGTTGGTGGGAGGTCCCTCACCCTCACCTGCAGTGCCATCCAGCCTGGCCCTAGAATTTAAATTCACCCGCAAATTCCAATACCTTCAATTTAGGTTTAGAACCTTAGGTGTGGACCGGATAGCATAATTAATACACTCTTTAGCAATTTTTTAAGTCGACACGTGCTAAATAAATATATAATATATATGTTATACGTATATACATTTATTCGCAACAAATTATTTGAGGCTTGTTTGATATGAGTAAATTTCCAGATATTTCATATGAGCAAACATTAAGTTTAATAACTTTCATTTTATGCTTAGTTTAGGGAAGAAGCATTGTTACCAAAGGAAATTCATGTCCATGTCTGTTTCTAACTCATGTCTATTTTATCTTATTGATTTCTTCTCTCAGGAATTTAGAGTTTTACCTCCGTCATGGAACATTTTTCTTTTCATTTTGTATCATTCACACAGTGGATGAGATGACTGTTCTAGGTTGTGTTGTGGCAACCAACGTCAGTGGATGAACACAACAAAAATGTATCTCTCGATTAACTGCCAAGTAGGATGGGCACTCTCCAGTGCTCCATTTCTCAGGTAGTGACCCAGATAACCCAGCCTCTCATCCCCAGTCACCAGCCTTGTAAGTGGGTGGCTGCAGAGGGGGCGTGGCTACAAAGCTGCTGGAAACTCCTAACAGAGTTTGCCCCAGAGGGCAAATCCTCCCAGCCTTACCGCTGATTGGCCAGGGGTGCCTAACCGTCCCCACAAAATTGTAAGGAGGCTGGGAATTAGGAGAGAGCAGGAGGCTATTTGCTGAAGAGAGAATCTGCCCAGCATGGAACCGAGCAATACTTAACCAAATACTTAATGTTTTCAGAATGTACTTATAAATGGAAATACAGATGTAACTTTCTAAGGTTGGCTTTCTTTTACCCAGAATTTTTTTTTCTGGAAATTATTCCAGGTTGTTGCATGTATTAAGAGTCTGTCTCTTGTTATTACTAAGTAATATTCCACAGTATGAATGTCCCATAGTTCCTGTAACCACTCACTCACTGAAAGATAAACAAATGGTATCCCATTTGGTCTGTTATGAATAAAGCTGCTGTAAACATCTGTGTTCAGGTTTCCCGGGAACACGTCTTCACTTCTCTGAAACACGTGGTGGGGGAGGGTGAAATTGCCAAGTCATGACAGTTTTATGGTTGCTTGCTTTCTTTTTTGTTTTGTTTGGTTTTGGTTTTGGTTTTTAAGAAACTGCCAAGCTTTCCAAAGTGACTGCATTTTACACTCCCCACACACTACCTTTGAGGGATCAAGTTTCTTCTTGCCAAGGTGCATCATCCCTGGGCTTTAAGGTCTTCTGATAGCTTTCGGATGCTGTTTCTTTTAATGTGTGTTTCTTTACTGGCTAATGATACTATGTATTCTCCTGTACCATCCATGTATCTTCTCATGAAAAATCCCTTCTTGCCTGTCATCCCTTTTCTTACCATGTTGTTTGAGCTTTAGGGATTATTTTACCATGCTAAGTAGCTGTCCTTTGTCAGACACATGGACCCCAGTGTTTTCTACCTGTCTGTGGCTTGACATATCACCCTCTGATCAGGTCGTCTCATAGTGACATCTTCCTCCTTTTAGGATTCATGCTTTTGGTATCTAGAAAGTTTGGCCTTATATTAGACCGCAAAGATTTTTCTGGGGTCTTTTTCTTCCTGAAGTTTTACAGTGTTAAACTTAAATCCATTTTGACTTAATATTTAGGTAAATATTAAGTCTCAGGCCAGAGTTCTCTTTCTGACCTGTGCGTGGAAGGTTGCATTGAAGAGGCACAGTGTATTGAAGAAGCTGTCGCTCCACCCACCATTGGTTGGTCCTCACATCTTCGTCATCAGTTGAGAGTTGGTCTGCTAGAACCATGCTGAATAGACAGAGCAGGCAAGCATGAATGTCCTTTTCCTCTTCCTGGGCTTAAGGCAGAGGTCACATCTTCACTGGGATGTATGATGCTGGATCAGGATTCAGGGGTCTAGTGGGTGCTCTTTATTCTGCTATGATTCTGTGAGACTCTAACTAGGAATGGCTATTGAATTTTGTAAAATATTCTTCCCTAAATCAGTTCAACACCATCATGTGAATATTCTTCCTTGGACCATTAATATAGTAGACTATACTAACTTCTCACATGGGAAATTTGTCCTTCATTCTTGGAATAAAGTCTGTTTGCTTGTAATTAGCATGTAACTGTATTATATATTACTGATTCTGTTTACTAACATTTTGACTTTTAAGTGTTTGTTTAATGTATATAGGCATTTTGCCTGCATGTATGTCTATGAGCCACATGTGTGCTATGCCCACAGAGGTCATAAAGGGATAGCAGATCCCCTGGAAGTGAAGTTACAGACAGTTGAGAGCTGCAAGTGGGTGCAGGGGATCGAACCTGGTCCTTTAGAAGAACAGCCAGAGCTCTTAACTGCAGAGCCATCTTTCCAGCCACTGTTAGTAATATTTGGATAAAAGTTTTTGATCCATGCTAATGAGAGCAAGTAGTCTCAAGCTGTTCTTTTCTATCTGGTGTCTGGGTGGATGTGCACACCTGCTGTCTTTGGTGTTATTGTCAGAGCAACATTAACTTCATAAAATGAATTGAGAAGTGTTTTCTTCATATAATGAATTGAAAAGTGTCTTTTGTGTTTTAAGATAAGACTGTGTACTACCGATGATAATCCTTTGAACATCTGGGGAAATTCTGCAGCAAGTCCATCTGGGGCAGAGGAGAGTTATGTGAGGGACTTTTTCCAGTCACAAATTCAACTTCCTTGGTGGTTGTGGACCTAGGACATCTGCTTTATATTTGGGAGAGTTGGGCTCATTTGTGTTTGGAGAACCTGGTAAATTTGAATTGTTAAATTGTTACAGTTGTCAATGATATTTTTGGTGTTTCCAAAGCCTGGAGTGCTATGCTCCTTCATTCCTGATATTTTTAATTTGTATAGCACACTGTCTTGTAGGTGGAAGTTTCTATCCCACAGGCACTCCCAAGTAACCACACAGAGGCTTAAGTAAATAAATGTTAGGCCAATAGCTCAAGCTTGTTACTAGCTAACTCTTACATTTTCAATTAACCCATATTTTTATCTAAGCTTTGACACATGGGTTGACACCTTTTCTCAGTACGACATGCCCATCTTGCTTCTCTCTTTGTCTGCTGGCAACTCATGACTCTGCCTTTTTCCTTCCCAGCATAATCAGTTTTGGTCTCCTGCCTAACCATATTCAGTTCATTCATATTGGTCAGTCAGTTTCTTTATTAAACCAATCACAGTGACATATATTCACACAGTAATAGGAATATTCCACATTTCCCACTTTTTGTCTATAAAAAGGAAGGTTTTAGCTTTAACATAGTAAAATTATATACAACAAAAATAGTTATCAAGTAAAAATTACAGTTACAATATCTAGTTCATTTTTACTTGGCAAAATTAGAGAAAATATTATCTATTTTATCTTTGTGACTCTAAAGTTTTATACCTAATTTATCTTTTATCATAACTAAGGAAATCTTTAACTATGACTATCTAGCCTTCAGCTCTGTCAAAGACCCCAGAAGGGTGAAATGTTATCTAATGACAGAGACATCTGAGGGTCTGGACAGTCACCCAAAGTTCTTCTGTAATGTTGGGGCATCCATTTTTGGCCTATAGACCTAGAATATCTGACAGACTTTTCTCTGAAGCAGGAAATTTTGAAGGAATGTCCTACTTTGTCTTGGCAAAGTTTGGCATTCTATTTCTTTTGCATCCTGCTGGTCCAGTTTGGACAGTATACTATCAGCAATTGAGGCAAATTCAGTTTCTTTGCCAAAATGGCTAGCTTTTGCCATAAAGTAAACAAAATCCATATGGAGTTTCTTCGATGTCTATCATCTTCTCTGAAGTAGATTAGTGCTGCTGAGAGCAGATGTGTCTCACTGTCATGAAAAGCCTCAGGTTATTAAACATATTAAATGCCATATTCTATAGGTCTTTGCAGTGTTTGAAGACCATCTATCTATCTAAATATCTGTTTATGACTTTGAAAACATACCTAACATAAGTTTGACTATTGTATATGACTATAAATCTGTATTTTTGAATTATACATTACACTTTTTAATGAGTTGCAAAAGCACAATATCCCAAACAAGAGTAGAAACATACATATAGTATAACAAAATTAACTTAACTTTAAATTTGTATCAACATAGCAAAATCCATACCAATGTGTAGTCTACCTATGACCTTGAAGCACTGCCACTAGTGAGGTAACAGGTAACTGTTACACCTGCCTATGACCTTGAAGTATATGCTCCTGGGGCATGGCCATTTGGGATGCTTAAGACCTGGGATGCACATATGCTCCCTCTCTTGGCTCCCTCATGGTTTTGGATGCTGGGACAGACCAGGCAGGTCTCAGGTGAAAGAACAGCATAGGACCATGCCTCACTTTTCCAGGATCCTGCAACAAATTACTCTAGTCTGTCTTGTGAGTTTTCTTTCCCAGATAAATTCCTTTGCCCTTAAAGCAGACTCCATGGATTTCTCCCATTACCAATGTAAAATATTTAGGGATAAATAGTTGTTTTTTAGATTAAAGTAGATTCAATAATCTACCCTTTTATCTTATCATTTCTATATTTCTATATTATATCCCCTTTTTTCTTTCAGAAAAAGATCTTTGAATTTAACTCCTTTGTTCAGCTTTTTTCCTTACCATTACCAATAACAACTTATAACCAACTCCCCTTAAATGAAAATAAACATTCATAATCCATCTTTTGAGAATGTGAGTATCATGCTCTGGACTACTTTCTGTTGTTTGTGGACTCTGGTATGTTTGGGGCATCCTTGAAAAAATCAGGATTATTGTTGGGACTTGGCTGGAGTAGTTTGTGGGGCTGGATCAACTCAGCTAGTAGCCTTGAAGCTGTTCTGGATGCTGGATCACCTGGGCCATTTGTTTTCATTGGTGTCTGGTCCCTTGTTCTGAAAACAAACTTTTAAAGGTGATGTGCATATCTGTATTAAAACAAGTATAGACTGTATTGTACAGAAGTCAGTCAAAGATGATTTTTTGTTTTATGTTTGAGCAGGTAAAATACATGTTACATGTTTTGTAGGTTTTTTTAGGTTTATTTCTTTATCTCTGTAGCCAGGATTTCAGGGGGTCTTCTTGATCAACCCTGCTCATCTTTAATGAATGAATCCACAGCCTCTCATTTCCTGTGGAAATAAAAGCATAACTTCTTCCCCATAGTAACATATGTTTTGACTTCCATTTTGAAGTCAAGACATTTTTAAAATACAGAGGTTGGTTTAATCCAGCTGTTTTTATAATCCAATGTGTCTTAGCAGCTGTCATTCCTTCATTAGCAATTAAAAAATCTAAAGACAACACAATAACATACAGAACCCAGACTCTCTGTGTATTTCCCATTTTTACATGGCTTATTATATTTTTAATTACTCTATTCCTTTTTAAAAGACTTTCCCTGCCCTTTTTCTTTTCTCTCCCAAGCCTATATATATTTTTAAACACATTGTAACTCATATAGAGTTTTTTTTCATCTGAATCTGTTTTTACTATGTATCTGTAATATTTTTCTGACTGCATGAGCCTTTAAACTGCTAAGCAGTGTGGCTAGGACCAAAGCTGCTGCTTTGGTGGCTGACTCCACCCTGCTCCTTGGTCTGTGAGAGACAAGCTCTATGCCCCTCAGGCCTGGCCGAGAGCCAGATTTATTAACTAGGAACTATATTCAATCCCTCAACTCTGGGATGCTGGTGCCAGCGCTGAGGCAGGCATTATTACTTAGTTTGCTTCTTTTATTTGTTTATTTGTTTGTTTGTTTACTTATTTATTTATTTTTAGCTTTCTCAGGATTTAGGTGGACATTTGGGCCCCACATGGAATACCATTTGTAGACAGGAGTTTCTGTCCCATAAGACACTCCCAAGTAACCACACAGAGGCTTAATATTAATTATAAATGCTCAGCCAATAGCTCAGACTTGTTACTAGCTAACTCTTAGATTTTTAATTAATCCATATTTTTATCTATGCTTTGCCACATGACTTGGTGCCTTTTCTCAGTATGGCATGCTCATCTTGCTTCTCTCTGTGTCTGCTGGTGACTCCTGACTCTGACATCCTTCCCAGCATACTCAGTTTTGTTCTCCAGCCTAACCTTATTCTGTTTAGCTGTTGGTCAGTCAGTTTCTTTATTAAACCAATCACAGTGACATATATTCATACAGTGTGTAAGAATATTCCACACTGTCTTGTTGGAAGTTTGTGAATAGTCATATCTATGAGTGGAATTGTGCCCACACCAATTAACATAATCAAAATAACTCCCCACTGACATGCCCACAGACCAACTTGATCTAGACAATTCTTCATTGAGTCTCTTCCTAGGTGGTTGTAAATTGTGTCAAGTCAACAAAACTAACCATCACACCACCTAACCTTGGCATCTGTCTTTTCAAACATCACGGTAGTTCTCTTTAGCCTCATCTTGACAGTGTTCTTCCTATCCCTACCTTTTATATCTAGTTCTTGCCTAATGTTCTCTGTGGGAGGGAACAAGTGGTCTAGTAGTTGAACAGGACAGAAACAGACATCATTTTTTTGAAAATTCCCTCTCTCTTGATATCTTGATATTTATACCCATTGCTACATATTTCACAAGCTCTCCTCCATGAAAAAAGAAACATATGCAAATATAAATTAAATATATAAATGGCATAGCATCTGTTTATAAATAGAAATGAAATGTATAACTTGCTCTATTATAAATTTCCAATAGCCAGTTGCTTCTCACAGAGTGTTTTACACTACTTTCTGTAAAACTCTTAGATGAACTACTACTGCCTTATAGTTGCAACTAACATGTGATTGCATTTCTGATATGTGGGTTGGTTGATAGTTTGCTTTGCTTTCACAAGTGACAATGTAGATGTATAGCAGATACCTATTGGAATCCATTGTTCTATAAATGATGCAGACAAGTTTCTAAAACAAATCACTGTTTTCACACACTGGAAGAAGACTGCCTCAATTTTTTGAAGTATTAGCAATGAGATATAAAAAACAAGATACACTTTTAAATTTAATATGAATTTTTAAAAAATGAATTATTAGTATTTTATCCATCATTTTTCTCAAGCCTACAAAATTAACAGAATGATATAACAAGTCCTGGTCTATAGTATTTGACAATTACCAAGAAATAGACTCTCCTGCCATAGCTGATTTCAACATACATTAGGACATAAATGAATGACAGAAATTTTTTTCACAAGAGGACACCATTTTATAGTATTTCACCATGGAAACACAATAGATATCAATACTCTCAATAGTGTCAATAATGCAAAACTGAGGTAAAATAATTAGAAAGCAATGATGTTTTAATATGTATCACCTGTTGTCTCAGTTAGGGTTTTCATTGTTGTGAAGAGACACAATGACCACAGCAACTCTTATAAAGAAAAACATTTAATTGAGGTGGGAGCTTACAATTCAGAAGTTCTGTCCATTATCATCATGGTGGGGAGCATGGCAGCATGCAGATGGACATGGTGCTGGAGGAGTAGCTGAGAGTCCTACATCTTGCAGGTGACTGGAAATCAACAGAGACACTGGGTGGTATCCTGAGCACAGAAAACCTCAAAACCTACCCTTACAGTGACACACTTCCTCCAACAAGACCACTCCCACTCCAGCAAAGCCATACCTCCTAATAGTGCCGCTCCCTATGAGATTATGGGGGCCAATAACATTCAAACCACCACACCTGTGTTTTGATAAAGACTGCTGTAAGTTTATGACATTTAACTTTTCTTACTGCCTATGTTTAATTATCATCTTACAAAATTGTTGAATATTTATTAATTAGAAAAGCAGAGTGAGGCACACCTAGAATAATCCTGTGGGTATCCAATCTGGAGCCTAAGAATACTATTCCCTAATAACATAGACTAGCTAGCCGTTTCTGCCATCATCTCCCTGGCCCATTTTTACGTTTTCTCCCTTCCCTCTTCGACTTTCAAAAAGCCTTTCATACTCTTCTCAGCTTATTCCTTAATCTTCAACCAGCATAATTTTCTGAAAGTGTCAGTATGACCATGTGACTAATACATTCATTGATTTCTTACTTGGCAAATAATCATAGGTTGTTTGTTTTTTCTGAGAACTGTATTAATTGAGTAGCATAAATATGTGGACCAAAGGAAAGAATTCTTGCCCTTGTGGAGAATACATTCTACCAATAGAATGGGGGATATCATGAGGAAGGCAAACATAACAATAACTCTTACATCAGAAGATGATGACTGGTATGAGGAAATCACAAAGCAAGGTGTCCTGCAGTTCTCAGAGGAACAGAGCAATAGGATGAATATATATTACAAATGGGGCTTACTGGGTGGCTGACACCGTCAATGCTGACTAGTCCAACAGTGGATGCCTGTATGCTAGAGAGGATGAGATCCTGGTTTCTACTTGGTCCACAAGCCTGGGTGCTTCCACAGTCCCTCTCCGATGCTGGAAGCCTGAAGCATTCTTGAAGAGCCTGTGGTCTTCTGTCCACATTGGTAGGCTGAAGAATCTGTGTTCTAAAGTCACAGAAGAATTGCAGCAGCAGCAGCAGCAGCAGCAGCAGCAACAGCAGCAATAATGTGCTTACTAGCAAGGGGCAAAGGCAAGCAAATAAAGGGGCAAAAACTTTCCTCTTAAACTTCCTTCTATTTGGGTTGATGACATAAGTTACTATCCACTCTAAGGGAGGGTCTTCCCCCTCAGTTAATCCTTCTGAGATATACCATTACAGACTCACCTACAGCCATGGCTCTTGGTTAATTTTAGATTTAGTCAAGTTGACAACCAAGACCAATCATCATACAGGTAGAAGAAAGTATTATAGCAAGGCCATTCCAGTTTTAGATATGAGGTTCACACCTGCCCGACAGAGCAGGATTGATGTGTGCAAAAACTTGGTGAAGGTAATGAAGGGTTAGGTTCTGGGGGCTGGGGTGGACAGCTAGTAGGCATGAAAGACCATTGTAGCTAGAGCAAGAGGGAGCAAGTGACAATGGTAGACAAAAAGACTAACAGAGGGTAGGACATGGAGGGCCACGTGGTTTATTAAAAAGAACTTCAGATTTTTCTGGGACCAACGTAGGGTGGCAGGGCAGGTATGAACATGTCCATTATGCTATGTAAAAGCACTGCAGTGATTTCCATTGCTCTGTGGACTGACTCCAGCATCTTCACACATCTGACCAGGCCCCATGTGAAGAAACCATTGTGACTTCTAACCATTCTCACTTCTTGGTGTCCTCTGTCCCCCTCATTCCGTTGGGTCTTTGAATAGAGCACTATTTTCTACTTTCTGACAATCAGAGATACCCAAAATTGTCTTTCCTAATATTAAATGGTTGATTTTAATTTTGTGATTAGAATTTATTGTCTGTATTGCCTATATCCACTGTAATGTTCTGCTATAAGACAAGCTAGATTTTAGCAAACATATTATTTTTTATAACTTATTTATCTCAAATAATGGCAAATTATCAAAGCACAAATGTTTGTCAAATGAATGACTGAATGAATGACTTATCAATTCTTAGGATTTTATCTACTCCCAAGGTGTGTCTCAAGATAGTTATTCTATAATTTTTGTTGGATGAACAGATAATCAAATAGATGGATAGATGAATTCATCTATCCACAAAAAGTGAGAGGGAGTAGGTGAATGGATGAATTAATGGCGTGTATTCCTATACTCCCAGTACTAAATATAAAGTATGGCATGAGCTAGGCACTTCGTAATTTTTGTATTGGGATGATAAAAGATCAAATATATGATTGAATGGATAGATAGTAGAATACATGATTGAATAGTAAAGAAATGGATGAGTGAATGGATGGTGTGTAGGTGAATAGATGGTCTATCCTTAGTAAACTGAGAAGACTTCCCATCCTTCCAGAAGACTGTTTCTTCTGAGTGAGTCTCCTGATTGGTCCTATAGTTCTCAGCTTGGTTCTCTGCCATGGCTGTATTTTGAAGAACATTTTTATTAGCTTTGGAGTTACTTGCAAGGTCCTCTTGAGTTCTCTTTTGGCCCGCCTACATTCTTGTTCACACCTGCCCTGCCGTAGCTTGCGGATCTCCCTGGTTTCCTTCCATGGGCCACATTTCCAAGCATCCCTTTGATCTCTGGCACATACTTCTGCTGGGTTTCCAATAAGGTGTTTTTAAACAGTCTCCAGACTTCCTGTGGCTTGTTGACATTTTAAATGATTCCTTTCATTTGTTTTTCCTGACCAGCTCCTACACTTGTACTTGTGTCCTCTTTTAAAATGGGGTAACCACATGATATATACATTTTCTCTTCTAGCCCAGAATGGTCACAGTGTTGGGATCACTCTGGCATAGTTTTTTTTTTCCATCTACATCTTACTTAGGCCATATCCAAAGCCAAGTCCCAAATATTTCCTTTCTTAGTAGTTCTAAGAGATATCTTTACTAAGAATTCATCCTATCCAGTAAGTCTATATTTCTATCACTAGTCTGAAAATGAACAGTGAACAAACTAATCTCCAAGATATTAATCAGTGTTTATACCATCATGTACACCGGTGACAGTGTGTTGTGGCATGAGCAGGACTTTGGAAACCATCACCTTCATGTCATCCTGTTAAATTGTTTCTAAATCTTTAGCTTACATGTGCAGTCAAAAGACCACATGTGTGTCTCTGTACCATTTGCGTGCCTGGTGCCTGTAGAGGCTGGAAGACGGCATGAAATCCCTTCAAATTTGAGTTAAAGACAATGCTGAGCCATCATGTGGGTGCTGGAAACCAAGCCAGGGTCTTCTGCAAGAGCAGCCCGTGCTCTTAACCACTGAGCCATCTCCCCAGCCCTCATCCCCTTCATTTCTAATGAGGCTTGGTCTGTAGAAACCCAACTCTGTATAGACAGAAGCCACACAATACAAAAATTCCCAAGAAATAGACCTTTTCTCTGGCTGGTCTTTCCATGCCTGTGATGTGCTCTTTGGACTAAGTGTGTGTACTATGGGAAACCAGCTCATATACCCAAACTTTACAATTTGTTCAGATTGTAGTATTTTTAGATTTTGGTAGGTATATGAAACACAAAGCAATTTTTTACTTATTCTGTTTCGTTTTGTCTTTTAGAAAATAAATAGTTACTGGTTAAAAAAAAAAAGGGTACAATCCTCCAGTTTCCTAGCTGCAAAAGTCAAAGGCAGTCATCTGTCTTTCTCCTATCTAGTGCCTTGTCTCGACACAGACTCTGTTGAGAGAAAGAATTAAGTAACCCAGGAGAAAGAAAAGTCATTTGCCCTAAAAAAGCAGGCTTCATTTTTATTTATTTTATTTTTTATTTTTATTTTTTGACCACGCATTTTGTCATTCAGGATTTTTCCTCCCAAAGACATTGATTTTCAAGCGTTTATTTCACTCGGCTGGAAGGTAGGCTCTCTAGCTTTATGCATGCGCTACAAAGTAAGGATCACAGTTTTCATCTGTGGATTTTTACCAGACTGAAGGGAACCAAAGAACATGCTAGAAATTTGAGACAATGGTGTATATATACTGCTCACAAATATTTTATATTTTTGGTTGCGAGCCTAGCCTTTAATGGCTGAGCCATCTCTCCAGCCCTACTCACAAATATTTTAGCAGACTGGCTGGTCTTCAAAAGTCAGACACGATGAAGCCTCATTGCCGCTTTACAGATGTGAAGTTGTGGAGTCCATGCCACAGATTTTACTTTAAATTGTGAAAACTGAAAAATGTACTTTTGTCTGACTTGAAACTTGAATTGGCCAAGTTGTAATGAAGAAGCTATAAAAATTTAGCGATATGTTTTCCCCCCGTGATATTGACATATGCACATAATTACCTTTCCTTTTTTCCCTCTTTTTGATACAATTTCATTATTTGTCATGCTGGCTGTGGTGCACCAATAAAGACCAAATATCATATTAGAATTCATGACAGTTTTCACATTGTATTATCAATATGTGGAAATAATTGTCTGCTCTGAGATTAAATTACATTATTGTGTATCTTTTTCATGCCTAATAAATAATGATGGATAGCTTTTATTTTCGTCACCACCTGCAACCATTTAGTCACCCCTTGATTGTTGAAGATGAAATAATAAAAGGCAAGTGTTATGTTGCAAGCAGGGAAGGACACGGTCCAAACAGTTGTACAGCCTCTGTTCCTGTTTGCATTGTTCCAGGCCCTGGACAGCAATCCATGATGGACTAGGAGAGCTGCTAACCCGGGAGGGAGGAACCTGGCGAGCCATTCACAAAGATGAGAGAAAGTGGAATTTTTTTTTCTAGTAGAACAATAATTATTTCTTGGTGCACAATTCTTAATCTGAAAATGAGTTTTTGTTCTGCTGTACAAATCAGTTACGTGCAATTAGAATGCAAAACAGAAGCATATCTGACTGTTTAGCCTTTTTTAAATAGAAATGAAAACAGCCTGGGAAATTGTAGCAAAGTTGAAAATGCATGCTAGGTAATTTCAAAATCCAAAGACATAAAACCATGCATAATAAAAAGGCCACTCTAAACTCATTACATTTTTTGAAATTGGCAATTGGAAGACTTAATTTTAAAATTAGAATTTGCATGTTTGAAAACTTATTAACTATATTTTGAATAGCCAAGTGTATTGCCAGCATTAAGGTGTGTTTTGTTTGCTTCCTGTATACAACTGAATTGCCCATAATGTGATTTTATCTATGACCTGTTCAGGCTTTATTATTATTATTTTTTTATGATTCAACATCATGCTCCAGCAAAATTCTGCTCTGGTTGAAACTTTCAAGTTCTAATTATAATCAGCAAATGCTTGAGTCTTCTCGGGAAAAGAATTGCTTTTGGAGTCTTATGACACTATTGTATTTCATCTCTTAAAAAATGCCAACCATTTATAAAATAAATACTTGATGTTTATAATGAAAGTTGTCATTTGATCATTTCAGTTGAGGACAATGAGGTAAGAAAGCAAGCTGTAGGCAAAATCTTTTCTTGTTTGTTTTCTATTTGGTTGTGAGCCGCTGTTTGACTCTTTATGGAACTGTTTCTCCTGCATAGCTCTATTAACATTACCTAACCAAAAAAAAAGAGAGAGAGAGAGAGAAACGACCTTAGGCAGAGACTCAGATCAAGATCCAAAGGTAATCTTGTCAAATGTCAACTTACCATGGCGAAACCGTTTGGCAAACAGGCCAGCGGTGCAGTATTTGACGAATCCCTAGTGGATGGGTATGCCGCTGGAGTCTGTCTTAGGCTGGGCAGTCTATTAATGTTCCTCCCAGTTGTCTTAGGACATCCATTTAGAAAGAACAGACAGGCCTTTCTCTCATTTATAGCTCTTTTGCTATCTGACTACCCATCTCCCTCTATAATTAAATGCTGAGAATAAAATAATAAACATAATTTTATTTGTGCCATTACTCACTGCTGAAATTGCGTCTTTACATTTCCTATGAGAATCATAGTAGTCATGCTTGCTTCCTTCACACTGGAGAGAGCTGTGCCAAAGTCACAGGCTTTTCTAGATTCTCTGAGCCTGGGAAGAACCGTGTGGAGTCACAAAACCACATCTGAGGAAAATAATTTTACAATATACATGAGTATATTTATCATTTCTCTATGAGGAAGATTTTACCTGACCCATGAAAAACATGTTAGAATACTGTCCATGAAAACCAGAACTTTGAAACTGGGCATTCTTCTAGGCATAAAGTCACACACATTAGCAAAGTCAGAACTGGTACATGCTACATACCTCTCCAAAGTCCCAGCTGGTCATCTGTCCCACAGTTTTCTGTTGAAGCCAAGTGGTACAATAAACATCATAGTCTTGCTCTCTGGTAATAGAAAGTTCTAGAAGGACATCCTCACCCGGTGGTATTTTTTCTCACTTTATCTTTAGTCTGTTCTCATTTCCTTCAGCAAAAGTCTTCTTGGCATGACCTGCCAAAAAAAAAAAAGAAAAGAAAAAAGAAAATACATTGGATAATTCTCCCAGAAATGTACAAAGTGGAAGCAGGGAACTGGTTCCATTAGAAGAAATTATTCCTAGTTCTGTCAGAATTTTCTTTTTATTTTCATACTTTGCCTCTTTCTAGGTGTTGCTAGTTCCCATGTTTCTGGAGTCTATACATGTGAGAACCCACAAAACATTTAATGTGCACCAAAATCATTATCTTTCTTAGTTTGTAAGCAGAGGGAACCTAAGCAAAATCTCTCACATCCAAACGTGATGCTGGACCATGGGGCCCCAAGACAACCCCCTGACTAATGGCTCATTGCTCTAAGAGAAACCAATTATTCTACATTTTTCAGAAAAAAAATCTGGGGGAAAACTCTATAATAATAAACTAAGTCTAAAAATAGCAGCAAATGTCAACATCCATGAACCTTTTGGGGTACTTCCAACCTTTAAAAAATTTATACATCAAAAAAAAATTTATACATCAGCTGTGTAATTTCTAGACACTCTATTTTTTATGGAAGTTTTAATATTGAGATGAATAATCTCTTCATCTAGAATATAGCCGGTGTCCTACACTAAATAACGAGCTCAGTTACTTGGGATAAAGACCCTGAGCAGAAACCTCTAATGGAGTGCTAAATATTCATTCCCGTAGATATTCTAAAGGCTGGAATGTGTAGTCTTTTTGGCTGGACTTTCTCAGTACAGTGTGATTGCTTTTGCTTTCCCAGCAGTGATCTTAAAGTCCTGTTAGTATTTAACAACTCATCCTGGCCTCCAGAAAAATCCTGTGTTAGGAAAGGAAAAGCAGACTCTTTGGCTAGAGTTGTGGAAGAAAGGTGGGGCCTCATGAGTTACATGACTGCATACAATGTAGGCAATTTGATTTTGGCCCCCAATTCAGGCTCTTGCATTTGAGCTGTGAACTCAAGTATGCATGAGAAAGTCACCTCCTGAAGGAAAGATTTCCATGCATCTGCGGAGCAAAGATGACCAATCACAGCTCCATTTAAGCTTTTAGGTCATGCAGCAAGTTTTAAGACCTCAAACAGTGACAGACATCACAAGATAGTCCCTCAGAGATGGATTTGACTGTGTCGCTAGTCTGGCCAGTGAGTAGTAAATAGTGAACAGACAAGATGATGTCATAGATGAACTTTCATTGTTTGCCAAAATGTTCTGTGTCTTCCTTTATCTCCAACATGTCAGACAAAGCATCTAGAACATAGCCCCATAGGTGTTGATTATTTCCCAGGTAAAGTGGTATACTAGAGTTCACCACATGACACACGAGCTAGACATTTACTTGGAAGCTCCAAAGCATAGATGCCTGGTGAAATGTATGACACTGACCATTGGGCCAGTAGACTTGGCAATAAAACAGGAGCTCAAGTCACCAGTCTTAATGTCCAGACCAAGGACAGTTGGATGGCGCTCCACGACAGACTATTTAAACTTTTCTGAAAGTTCAGGGATATATCTTTCAAGAACCGTCAGTACTTCAGAAGCAGGGCTTGCCAGACCAATCAATCTAGTGCAAAGTTTGTTTTTAGAACTCAAGTTCCTTGTTCTGCTTTGCAAGCAGATGTCTTCAAAGATATATTATGAAGAGATTATGTGATTTGGGGTGTAGCGATTCTGCCAGTTATAATTAAAAGGGCCAACATCCAAGTTTTGTTTTCTTTATAAACACTGCAGAGTGTGTCAGTGGCCAATCTAAAATTACCCAGAGAAGAGTGTGCGTTCTTCTTTAGCACAAGATAATGAAGATGGTGTGTGAAACGCGGCACGGTTATAATAAGCTGGTGGACTTGTCCTATGCACAAGCTTGTCCAAATGTAATTATAGGAGTCTTAAGAGAATTGTTGCTTCCTAAACTGTCCAGTCAAGTGACTCCAAAGTTAATATGATCAAATTAACAGACTGGCTTTGAAAGTCTACCATTGTGCCTTCAAAAATAGCTACCTGGAGTCAATTATCTTTCCCAAGTGGGAAGAGACACCTTTTAGAAGCATCTTACTTCAGGGCATTATCTCTCTCTCTCTCTCTCTCTCTCTCTCTCTCTCCCTTCCTCTTCCTCCCCATTGCTCCTGGGAAGGCTAAGTGAGTGTGAATCTGAAGACACAAAAGGCCGCCAGCTCTTCTCTCATGAATGGAGAACACAGGACTAGTCGGAGCCTGCTCTGAGGTTTGTATGGTTGGGAAAGGTGTGATTGCCAGACTCCACAATATGAATCACCAGGGAAAGAAGCAAGGCCAGGACCCAGAGAAGGACAAAGAACATCAAGCTAATAGTTTACTCATCTACCTCTGTGGCCTTTATATACACTGTAGAAAAAAAAAATGGTATCTCAAATCCCAAACATCAACATGTAATTCACTTGAGAATTGGGAAGCACTCTGAGACAGGGGACATCAGTGCTGGAATTCTAGGGAAGCAGGAGAAATGAAAACATTCCCTCCGTGTGTGTTGGGAAGAACCCTTCCTAAATTCTTAGGAGTAACTAACATGTCGGAGGATCTCCTGAGCTGTTACAGAGAGAGAATCTCAATGCATCCTATGGGAGACATCCTCTGGGGAGTCCTCCCCAGGAGTGACAGTTGATAAGGGACTAGTAGATTCCCAAAGTGCCTTGGGTATGAGGGACACTCATGACAAAAATCTCACTAAAAACCAGCCTCGCTTCTTGCCCTAGTTTTGTTTGCTTTGGTTATTCTCAGTGGGGGTGGAGGGGAGCTCCCACTCAAACTTAACCAAGTTTAACCCCAAGATCATCTGTAGTCATAAAGGAGGAAAATGGCATAAAGAAAAAGTAACCAAAGTTTACCACAATATTGGGTTTCCAGTCCCCCACATGTTTTCTAATGCTGAGGAATATGTACTTCCTTTTCTCCTGGGATATGCATATGCTGGGGGAGACTGTCGCACACTATCTCTGTATAAATAGATCCAAGCCATTCCTCCATGTGCGGGCAGAGCAGTCTTTTTCTAATGCAAAATGCAATTGATTCTCTAATATCTGTGCGAAGAGCAAGATGCTCCCTCTGGCCTAGTTTGTCCCTGCACTCTGCAGCCTCTTATTGCCTCATTTCCCCTCACTGTCTCCACCAATCTCCTGTTATTTTCTTCCATTCCATGAGCACCGTACAAGTAACTGCTGTCTGTACCCTTCTCGGTAGACAATTTCTCATGGGTTCCTTCTTAGTTAAGACAAATGCTGCTACTTGAGGTTCTGATAGGACCATGAGGAGAAGCCTTCATAAATTTGTTTCTGATAGGACCATGACTCTCCTTGTCACAGAGATGAGCATAAATTTACAGTTGTGTGTGCAATCAGTTAGCATATGCATCCTGGACTATATGCCCCATTCAAACCTGAACATGGGGTGGAGCTTCTAAGGTGCACGGTTGGAGACTTCTCGGTTCTACTTCCATTGTTAATCTGGTTAAGCGACATCAGACTGCAAAAACAAACAGTCCTGGCATTTCAGCACGTGTTGGAAGTTGATGTGTCTTTCTTGGCCTAGACATGGGTTTGAACTGAGCAGTTGCTCTGCCCAGTGGGTGCATGGCTTCAGGCTTTTTCCTTCTACTGCTTATGTGTCTCTGAAGCCCCAAAGGCCTCCCCAGGATTTTTGCATTAATCGTACAGCAAGTAAAGAAAGAAAAAAGTGAAGAGTGGGAATGAATATATATATGTGTATATATGTGGCTGTTATTCATACCTCTTGACTTGAGTACAGTCACATGGCTGCATCTGGTTTCGGGCAAGGCTGGGAAACGTGGCTTCCTAGTGGTACTCATGATTTTTGCCTCTACCACAATTAGATAAGGTCACCAAGATTTCCCAGCGGTTACTGGCTACTCCAAAAATTATTACCAATGAGGAAAGAAAACAGTCTTTAAACCCAATTTCCCAAAAAAGGGAAGAGCCAGCATGACATGGATTGACTGGGTGGTATTATGTCTGTCTAGGAATATGCTAGATGGTTTAGTAAATACAGTTTTTCTGCTACAGTGAATCTCAAAACAAGTACATTTTTCAAAACGAACTTTGAAGAATCAGCTAAGAATCAGCTAGAGGGTGTACAGATTTCCATATTCCCTTTAGGATTTTTCGTTTTCATATTGTGTTCATGTGCCAAAGTGAAAATAGCTTTCCACAAAATGGAAGCTACACTCCAAGGCTGTAATTGTGTTCTCTCTTGCCGAAGTACAGCAGACTCTCAAAGCCAGTGATGTAATGTTGCAAGCAGGATCTTCTCCTCCAATGTTTGTCTGGGATGCTGTCAAACAGATTAGGAAAATGGAGCATGTGCAGGATGACTTTTCAATCAACAGGCACAAAAAGACCCTGGTAGATAAGTCAGTTGAAAGAGATCGTGTACAGCAACGCACTGGCAGTATTGCAAAGACACCATTTTATGTTTGACATTGAAGATAGTCTCAAAGAATAATTTATCAGGGAAAAAAATCAACTTGCTCTATAGAACTGCCAAATTTAGTATCTCTCTAGTTAATGTGTCTATATCAACCTTAGTATTGGGGCAAGTTTTTCTCCTTTGGGAAAATATATACTGAACCTAGTTGAGTTCTTTGATGTTCAAAAAAGACATTAAATTGGATTTCCAAGCAAGTGACAAAGGAAGACTAAGATTAAGTACCAAGGTCATCTATAAAATTGATTGAACTGTTTGTTTAATCATGGAATTCTTTGTCATAAAGAAGTGCTTATCAAATTTGTTTTTCATCTTTGCTAGTCATTAATTCATTGTCTATTTTTTAAATTTATTTTATTTTTATATTATGTGTGTGTGTGTGTGTGTGTGTGTGTGTACCTGTATGAGGGGTATATACACATGAGTGCAAATGCCTGAAGAGGCTGAAAGATCTCCTGGAGCTGAAGGTACAGGCAATTTGGAGCCATTCAGTGAGGATGGTGGGTTTCTCTGGTTTAGAGCAGTATACGCTGAGCCATCGCTTCAGCCCCAATGCATACTTTTTATCATCATGGCGTCCTCCTATTTGTGGAGATGAGTAGGAAAATGATATCCTTCTTGGTCAGAACTTCCGTCCAATTTCACTCCTTTTCCCTTGCTTTTATAATAGTAAAAGCTGGTGTCCAGGTGTACTCCTTTACTTCATTATCTCTGTGACACTGGCCAGGATATGGCACAGCTCATCACCCTCAGCACTAAGGAATAAAAAGCTATGCTGCCTGAACTATAATGTAATGCTTTCTTATCACCTAGAATTTTTGTTCTGTACTTACCAAAAGAACAGTTTTAGACTTAGACACATATTTTTTATCATATTTCACACTTGTGCAAACATAAAAAGTAAAACATAAGTAAAATAAGTTGGTTAAAGTGTTCCTAAAATTTCTGCATATTTATGGTCCAACCCTTAGGAATTCGTCTTTGACGTAGCGGGTGATGTCCGTGCTTTCCACCCACTCTGATTCCCTGCCATCTTGTACCTTAGCATCCCTAAGAGTTTCCACTGTAAGCTCTGAGATGTGCTTCCAAACTGCTGACCCTACTCATGGAGCAAGTTTGTGTGAGCAAGCTCAGAGGATGACACCTCTTCCATGATAATGTTCTATGTTAAGTTGAGGAAAATGTATATAGAGAATTTGTAAAAATTCTATGGGTTAATTAAGGTCCATCTCAAAACATAACCCAACAGTTTGTCTCAATCCCCTGAGTTATCTGCTGTCTCCCAGATATGTGCGATGACATCACATCTTGCCTTTATTTCATCTTTTCTGACTACTGGCATAGACTTTTTATATTCTAATATCAATGAAGGCCTTTATTGACCATGTTCAATGTGACTTATAAGTTGTGTTTATAGAAATAAAAAATGCTTATGAAATTTATGTAGGTAACACATATTAAAATATTTAGATGTCTACCTTTAATCGACTTCTTAAATTTGAATTTTATCTCTCTCTAGTCCCTCAAGGGAAATAGCAATTCATTATAAGCTTTTTGTTTTCCTTAAGAGCTATGAATGAATCAAATGTGGTGGGGTTTTTTGTTTTGTTTTGTTTTTGTCTTTTTTTAAAATCATGCTTTCATACTGGAGAGATGGCTCAGTGGTTAATAGCACTTGCTGCTCTTGCAGAAGACCTGGGTTTGGTTCTTAGCTCCTACATGATGGCTCACAACCATCTGTAACTCCAGTTCCAGGGGATCCAGTACCTTTTTCTGGCCACTTCATGCACCAGGCACACATGTAGTACACATATGTATATGTGGGCCAACACTCATACACAAAATAAAAATACAATTATTTTTAAAATTATGTTTTCCTACCATCTTATCTTTTTTACTTCAGAATTACTTTTCTTCATTCCTGGCCAGTCTTAACATTCTATCCTTTCCTGGATTTGACCTTTAACTTCATCTCCTTTCCTCTTGCCCACATTTCTTTAAGGTGGGTGCTATTGTGAACGTTAGCTTCATTAAATTGGGAGTGTTCAGTGTTTGACATAAACTCCCTACAAACACTTTTATGAAGTCTTACATGCTCTGTGTATTGTTAATATCAAACTCAATGATTATATGGCTTAGATTTATTGTTTTATGGGCTGTCTTAAACTGGAGTTGTTTTAGTTTTCATTTATAACTTAACACTCCTAAACATATTCTACTTAATACCATAATTGGTTCCTAACTACTTTGTCATAAAAGCAAAGACATCTTCATCAACTCTGTTATTTTTTATTCACATTACAATAGTATTTTTTCTATGTGTTTTCAGTTTAAAATATATTTTCTATGGTAGTGACTGTGTGAGTCTTTGAAATGCAACTAGACAGATGTACTGACCACGGTTACCAAGGGAGCAGTTTCCTTGACGATGGCCAACTGTCATCAAAGCAGTCCACGGTCTCTTTCCTCCCATGTGACTTGCTCTCACATGTTGAAAACTTGAGTTAGAGGAAGAGGCTTTTTGTAAATTGTGAGCCTCTAGCTGCCCAACAAGCCACCGATTTTTCCTGGAGCACAGTGGCACGCTGTGGTTTTAACTGAGCGCTTTTCCAAGGGTCGAAGTCCACAGTTGGTCATGAAGGACTTCCCACCTCTCACACTTTCCATTTCACTCTCCTAGTCATTTGAACAAGATCCAAAAATGCTGCAGCCGATGTCCAAGGCCAGTGCTGCAAGAGATGTAATAGCAGAGGGACATCTTTTGAAGAGTAAATGTTTTTCTAGTGACTAAAATGAGAGGTGTAAAAACTGGGGCGTTATTTCCAGTCACTACATTGTTTCTCTATGTATTTCTGTAAGTCATGAAAGAGAGTGTTAATTCATTTTCCCCTTTTGTGGGGTTGGGGCAGTGTTTCACCACGTGGCTCTTAATGGCCTGAAATTCACTGCATAGACTAGGCTGGACAAGAACCACTGAGATCCTCCTGCCTTTGCCTCCCAAGTGCTGGGATTAATGGCTTGAGCCCCCATACCAGGCAAGAGAATATGAATTCTTGTTTATATGCTTTAATTCTGTATTTAAAAATCTACGATTAAGATGAGCTGATTTTTTTAATCTTAAGAAAGATAAGAAAAATATTTACATATATTCTGTTTTTTTGTTTCCTGACACAGAGTCCTGTAAAATAGTCCTTGAGCATAACTTGTGACCCAGGCTTGCCTCAAACTCACAATCCTCCTACCCCAACCTCCTTGATGTTGGGGCTGTAGGCATGTACCACCAAGCCTAGCTTCCACTTATATTTTTGAACCAGGAAAGACTTAAAATGACATACAAAACTACAGCAATACATTATTTCTCAGAGTATGCAGCATAGTTAATATGGGGCTTGCTGACCATGAAGCTATGGTGTTCAGTGGTTTGGGGTGCTATGTTATTGTTGGTGGCTAAGATTCCCATTTCATGGCTGGGCGGTGGTGGTACACGCCTTTAATCCCAGCACTTGGGAGGCAGAGCCAGGCAGATCTCTGTGAGTTGGAGGCCAGCCTGGTCTACAGAGTGAGATCCAGGACAGGCACCAAAACTACAGAGAGAAACCCTGTCTTGGAAAAAAAAAAAGATTCTCATTTCACAGGTTTAAAAAAAATTGAAGGTTTGGAGAGAGATGACCATGGTAAACATCCACAACTAGTAATGAGTGTGAGGATTTGAACTTGGAGCAGATGGGTTCCCTCCTGGCTTCATACTCTACACTCCATCAATAAGTGTGCTGACTGCCTTCAGTGTGTATCAAGACAACAGGGATTGCTGCTACCTTTGACTGTTCCTCCCCATGCCTACACTAAGATGGTTAGTCATGTGTAAAATGCAAATTTTTGATGTTTTGTTTCACCTTAGAGTTGTAAACATGTATGAAAATAATTTTTAATTTTTTTCCATTTTCCAATATTCATTTTAATAACTACATATATGACATTAACCACAATAGTCAAGAGATAGAAAAAAGCTAAATGTTCATCAATGGATAATTGGATAAGGAAACTGTGTTATAGCCACACAATGGAATATTATGCAGCCATAAAAGGAACGAGGCATCAATACACATAACAACTAATAAAGTTTTGGTATGGGTTGGATGTGTATTCTTCAAAAGCACATGTGCTAACGGCTTGGTCCCCAGCCCACAATACTATATGCAGGAACTGTTATGATACAATGCCTAGAGGAAGTCTTTAGTCACAAGCACTTGAAAAAGGTATTAGAACCCCAATCTCTTCTCTTTCTCTCTTTCATACTCTGACAGTGAGGAACTGTTTTTGCCCTGCATAGCTGTCACAGTACTCTGCCTTGTCCTAAAAGCAGTGGTACATACCAACAATGGACAGAAGCCTCCAGAATTAAGAACCAAATCGACCTTTCTCTTCATCAGATGAGATTGGATGTGTCCAGAGTGCTTCCCATAGACAAGCCTTTTCACCTTCTAAACTGGTTGTTTCCGGCTCTTGTTACAGTAACAGAAAGCTGACTGATACAACTTTCAGAAGTTTTTACTGCACCATGGATTTTCAGAAACAAAAATGTACTCAACAATTGATTCATAGTTTCCATAGTGTTAACAACAGTAGTCGGCCAGCAAGCTATGGTATTCAGCATTATCAGCCTCTTTCCATCTGGCACTGTGCATCTCTTTTATATTAAATTTTATTTGAAGACAGAAGTCATGAGCTAAAACTGTGAGAGAATAAAATTTTAGAGATGTAAAAACAAAGGGGGAAACTTCCCATTTTTGGAAATGTACTAGATGCTGTTCTGCTTCCGCTAGACCCAAGAAGAAAGGGGGTCAATAAAAGACAGACACTTATGATCTTGACGGTGATATGACCTTGAGAGTGTTGACACCTACAGAAACATCTCTAAGTTGACCAGAAAATAAAAAGCTTCTCAGGAAACATTGTGTGTGGAGTAGAAAGCCTCTGGATAATTGTGTTTTCTTCCTGGGAGTCTTGGTCTGTAGACAGACTTGACCTTGGTCCTTCTAAATTAGTCTCTGCACAGAAAAGTGTCCAAACATTCCACTTGGAAGATATGCTAAATATTGTGCTCCACTTGGAGAGTCTTGAGCCATTCTTTTGAGAATGGTTCCAATCAATGTTTGTGAATTTATAGCTTAAATTCTTTAAAATATTTGTCTAGGCGCTCACTTTTCTTAGTATATACCTTCTGCTAAAACACTAACGATAAAGCTGTTCTCTAGTGTCTACATTCCAGAGAGAATTTTAAAACCTTTTTGTAATTTGATGGTCAGGCACAAAACATTAAGTATTTGTAGTATTGGTGTTTTGTTTGTTTGTTTCCTTTCTAAAAATGGATACCTCCTGGTACCCTCTGCAAAGTACCCTCTCTTTCCTCCATCTGCTCCAGATGCGGCTTGTGTACTCCTTCAAGGCAGACCTGGTTCCTCTTTTGTGAAGCAGCAGCCAGGGAGACTCTGGTGCTCGCCATGGCCAATGAGAAACCCAATGAAGGAGTCAAGACTGAGAACAACCATCATATTAATTTGAAGGTGGCAAGGAAGGAAGGTTCTGTGGTACAGTTTAAGATCAGGAGGCAGACACCACTTAGTAAACTAACAAAAGCCTATTATGAATGACGGGATTTATCAATGAGGCAGATCAGATTCCAGTTTGATGGGCAACCAGTCAATGAAACAGACACACCTGCACCGTTGGAAATGGAGAATGAAGATACACCTGATACGTCCCAGCAGCAGACAGGAGGTGTCTACTAAAAAGGGAACCTGTTACTTTACTCCAAGATTTTGTTAAAGCTCAAGAATACATTCTCTATTAGAAAGCCATAATTTGGGTCCACCACATTCTGACTACCAAAGTATAGTTTTCTCTGTTCTTTCATTTCTCCATCCTCATTCCCTAATTGTATGTAAAATAATCAGTGTACGTGCACAAGCATATTTTGCTTTTTAGTCCCCCCCCCCACCTCTTTCTCTCCATAACTTATCTGGATCATCCATTTTATCCTGCCCTCAGACATGGAACTCTGCCTGTAGCCCAACTATAAAAGTACATTTTTGAGATGGTTCTAGAAGATAGTAGCATTTTAATGAGTAGATTCCGTAAATATCTGTACCTCACCAGTGGGTATCATCCAATACATCATTCATATTCATTCTCATAATTTAATCTCTCTCTCTTCTCTCTTCTCCTCTCCTCTCCTCTCTTCTCCTCTCCTCTCCTCTCCTGTTCTCTCTCTCTCTTTCCTCTCTCTCTCTCTCTCTCTCTCTCTCTCTCTCTCTCTCTCTCTCTCTTTCTCTCTTTCAACCAAATGGCCAATGTTCTGTTTTGGTTGACATCAGCTGGAGACGGTCTGGAGGGAAGTACGGGCTCTGTGAAAATCTCGCCTCTCTCCGTGAGTGGCATGCTCATTCACCTCCCATTTCTATATTCCAGTAAGTTGTTTTGCCTTCATTGTTTTAGAAAAAGAACCCAACAGCACACAATCCTTGCATGCCTTGTTCGGTTGGAGAATTCAGTGTTTTCATTTATCATCGTAAAGCCAAGGGCAACTGTATAACTTTTTGGTACACACCTGTTACATGTAGGGCAATCTGTCTTTAAGTAGAGGTAAATTACTCTTGAACAAAATGATCCTGAAGAGTTTTCCCTTCAAGGCAAGCATCTTGTTGTTTAAATAAACTTCTTGTTTAAAATGAAAAAATAAAAATCAATACCTCCTAACTGTAGCCTGTTACCGCTCTGTCTTTCACAGCCATGCTGTGGTTTGGGGGTTGTTGTGTTTTAAGTGACACATGATTGATGTAATCTGGCATGATTCATTACAACGTCAAGCAGCAGCAGAACATTTTAGAGAAAAAATATTCATCAAAATCTATTACTGTAGAAATTGCTGCTTGAAGATTCTTTCTTTGGGTTACTTTCATGTGTGGTAAAACAACAACTTGCTGACGTCACAACCCATGTTTTGGGCTTTTGTTTTGTTTTGTTTTGTTTGGAAGTGTGGTTATTAAAATGGCTACAGCTGAAGTCTCCATGTTACCCCAGGTTAACACACTAAGTATCAAATGAATACCAAACAACCTACCTCCATTTACCTCCAACTGAGAGACATTCAGTTCATGTCTTAGGAGGGAGGAGGGGGAGGACTCAGAATCCAGCAGTGCTCCACCCCAATGCAAATCATAACTTTATTGTGTGATTATGAAACTCTAGTTTTAAAGAAATGTTTTATTTGCATATTAAACTGTCCTTTAAAAAAAAACCACAATATCCTTCTCTCTAAGCCAATATTCCCTCTTTCTGTTTAAGCTCATTCAGTAGTTATGTGAAGCCTCATGGTAGTTAGTCCTCAAATGTCTTTTGAAGTGATTTTGCAAATATTTGGTGTTCAACTAACTCCTTCCATTATAATCCTATCAGTCAGGAGTTGTTTCTTTATGCTAGCCTTACTATGAATTATTAAAAATGCCACAGCTTTCAAAAGGTTTGAGCAAAGGAACCCATTTAAATATATATATTAAAATTCACAGTGGTATTGATTCAAAAAATAAAAGATGAAAGAAAGGTCCTTCAGAGTAGCCTTCATGGCTTGTTATTACCCAAACATGAAGATTTTCTCCTGCCTCAGTGTTATCCATGCTACTGGACACACATCCCGTTGCCCACCACGGTATCCTTTGACCTGCCATCTCCCCACCCACCCACCACCATCTTCATATTGTATCCAGAAGCAGTCATGCCAATAATGGCTGTCTATGCCAGTCATTGTACAAGGTGCTTAGGATCTAGAAAGAAAACAAAGTAGGGAAAAGGCAAACGTGAGAGGAAATATTTGTGCTGGGTGTTTTGATAAGTACTAGAGGGGAGAAAGTGAAAGTAGAGGAAGAAATAAGAATACTCTACCACATTGTTTATTTAAGCAAATGGACCTTTGAGCATGGGCTGTACACGCTGGCTGTATACCAGGCATGTTTCTAGCTTGAATGGGAAACAAACCTAAGGAGACGAGCGTGCTAGCTTATCCCTTACCGCTGGAGACAGAGACAGACCTCAATGTAAGGAGTTTACGAAGCATCCACGGCCTTGATGGGGGGCTCAGCCCTACGGAGGTCTAGCCATTGCTTTCAAGCATGCGCTGTCAATCTTCCTGTCCAGTCCTTTAACCATCCAGTAATACGCATGAGTGGCTTCCTCAAGTCTTTAGTGTTGCTTATGCTATTCTGGTACTGCAGTCTCTCTCAGGGTTCACCCCCAATGCCTTCCCCAAGGGAGTACATGCCTCAACCAGACCACCTGGGGCAGCCTTGCAAACTTGTGCAGTCTTCCTGCTTGGAAAACAGGCGATTCCTTGCTGTCCATTTTACTGAGCTGTTCTTTGCAGATTGTTTCGTCGTATTGAAAAGAGGACCAAGAACAGCAAAGGTGGCGAAAAAGTCAGGGCCACGCGAGGAAGTGGAATCCCAGGTGCCTTCTCCGTGACCCCACTGCCTCTTGGGGTTCATTTTGGGAAGCCCTCGTGAGTTAGAGGGATTGGCCATGGCACTTTCATTCTCCAGGAGCAGGGAAGGACATCCATGGCTTGATCTCACCTTTCCCATAGCATAGTCTGTGAGTGTTAAGGTAGTCGGCTGTCAAACAATCATGAACTAGGAGAAGAAGCAAAGAGGTTGAAGATGTAGCTCAGTAGCAGAGTGCCTGGATAACACGTGCAAGGCTCTGGCTTTGATTACTAACAGAAAGGAAAGAAAGGGGAGGAAGAAATGGGAGAGGAGGGGGACAGAGGGCAGAGAAAGGGGAAAAGGAAAGGAAAAAGGGACATGAGGATGGGATGTATACTCAAAACAGCCAATAAAAACATACCAGTCGATAAGCTCGCTGCTGAAACTAGTGGAGATGCACTTACGTAACTGCTGTAGCTGTGTTACATGTTTTACCTCAAAGGATACACGTATAGGATATTTCATATAAGAAATGAAAACTTTCTGAAGAACTCGTTGGAAACTGCAGCATCAAAAATCAGAATGTGCTGTTTTTAAAAGTCATAGGAGAGGCTTAATAGAACATTGGCCATTGTACACTAATGAACTAAGGAAGGCAGGTCAATGAGAGAGGTCTTCATTCTGAAGCCTGGGGAAGGGGAAATTAAATACACAGAGAATTGTCAGATAAGACCAAGGGGCCCATTTGTATAAGTAGAGTCTGGTAAGGAAAAGAGAGACCAGAATAGAAAAATGTTTGAAGAAATGATGTTGACTGTCCCAAACTGTAGTGAAAAACCAACCCATAAAATCCAAAATAATTCAGCCACCATCAGCCAGTATAAATACAGAGTTAAAGCACATTCAGAACACAACAGTGAAATGTTGCATCATACCAAATTGAATAAGTTTATTGGAGACTGTCTTTGAGCCTAACATATGCAATGCAAAATTCCTACAAAGAAATAGAACATACACTTCCAAAAACAAAAAAAAAAA
>CABHPH010136063.1:1961-15624 GCA_902168325.1 Peromyscus nudipes
ATATATATATATATATATATATATATATATATATGAGATAACATATATATGATAACATATATATATGATAACAATGAAAAAAGAGGTCAAAAATTTGAAGGAGAGCAGGAAGGGATCTGTGGAGGGGTTTGGAGGGAAGAAAAGGAAGGGAGAAATTTTGTAATTATATCATAATCTTTAAAAACAATACCATAAAAAAGAATATTTGAAAAGTAATGTCACTAAATAATGACAATATTTAGTAAATAAAATAGATGCCAAGTCAAAGCTGTCTGGCTATCAATCAACTACCTTAGAGGAATTAATCAATCAAGAGAGCATAACTATTATATACATATCCAAAATTGGGCAAGCTAAGAACATACAGAAAATATTAATGTGTATGAAGGGAGAAATATCAACACAATAGTGGTAGGGGACTTCAATACCTGGCTCTGAAAAACAGATACAGCAACCTGGCTTAAAATTAATAAGAAAACACACTAAACTTGAATTTCACATTGAGTAAATGTACCTAACAGATACACAAAGGATTTTCCATCCATGGTGGCAAAACCCACATTATTTCTTGTGGATAGAACATTCTCCAGTGTAAAGTGTATGTTAAACCATACAACCAGTCTTATCTAATTTAGGATGATTGAAATCATACTACTATTTTTCAATGGTATGAAACAAAAGATCCATCACAGAATTGTAGACAAATTTTCTAAATGGTCTTATTAAATAAAAAACACGGAGCCAAATATAGGGGTGAAAGCCTTAGATCAGGGAAATAGGGAAAGCCACTAGCCAACCTCACCTCACCAGCTCTGCAGCTTCCAAATGCAAATTACTTCCTGTCTACCCACGCCTCTATTACCTTGCTGTTCTGCCTTCTCATTGGTTCTCTTAGCCCAGCTACCTCACTTCCTCTTCCTACACAGCTCTGTCGATTTCTGTCTGTCTGTACAGACCTCCAGGTCTCTATGGTTGGTACTGGAATTAAAAACGTGTGTCACCACGCTTGGCTCTGTTCCCTAGTTGGCCTTGAACACCCAGAGACCCTGCCTGCTAAGTGATAGATAGGATCAAGGGCGTGTGCTGCCTGCCTTCTTGTTTACTAAAAATGGCTGGCCTTTTCCCCCTGATCTCCAGGCAAGCTCTATATATCCCGATTCTCCTCCCTCTAGTCCTCCCAGTTCCTCTCCATCTCCCTTCCCCTCCAGATCCACTCCCTTTCTGTCTCTCATCAGAAAAGTACAGCCTTCTTAGAGATAACAGCCAAATATGACAAAAGAAAATATAATAAAATGAAGCAAAAAATTTCATATTGAAGTTGGACACAGCAACCCAACAGGAGGAAAAGTCCCCAAGAGCAGAGAATAGAGGCAGAGACCCACTCATTCCCATAGTCAGGAGTCCTATAAAATAGTAAGCTAATAGCTATCATACCTACACAGAGGACCCTGGTGCAGACCCATGTAGGCTCTTTGTTTGCTACTTCAGTCTCTGTGAGCTCAAATGCGCCTAGCTGAGTTGACTCAGAGGGCCAGGTTCTCCTGGTGTTCTCCATCCCCTCTGACTCTTAAGAGTCTTTCCACCTCCTCTTCCTCTGTGCTCTGAAGGGAGAAATTTGGTGGAGACATTCAATTGAGACTCTCTCTCCACATAATATCTGGCTGCAGGTCTCTGCGTCTATTCCCATACACTGCTGGAAGAAGCCTCTCTGATGATGACTGGATAAGGCATTTGATCTATCACTATAGCAGAATATCATTAGGAATCATCTTTTTTTTTTTTTTTTTTTTTTTTTTTTTGGTTTTTCGAGACAGGGTTTCTCGGTGTAGCTTTGGTGCCTGTCCTGGATCTCACTCGGTAGCCCAGGCTGGCCTCGAACTCACAGAGACCCGCCTGCCTCTGCCTCCCGAGTGCTGGGATTAAAGGCATGCGCCGCCGCCGCAGCCGCCACCACCACCACCACCGCCCGGCTTGATCATCTTATTAATGTTGTTAAGACCAGTTGTGTTTGGTTTTACCCTAGGTCTCTGAACTATCTAATCTCAGGTTCTTGGTTATACAAACAGTGTCAGGTAAGGGTTCCTTCTCATGGAGTGGGCCTTAAATCAGATTGGACATTGGTTGGCTACTACTACAAATTCTGTGCCACCAATGTCCTAGCATATTTTGTAGGCAGGACAGATTGTAGGTCAAAGGTTTTGTAGCTGAGTTGGTGTCCACTTTTCTCTTTAAGTAGCTTGCAGAATGCTTTTCCTGTCCCAAAGAGACAAGAATATAGGGATGTAGGCACCACCTCAACTTTTCTAATTTATAAAATACATTTATTCTTGCTGGATGTCAAAACATAGCTGTAGGACCCAATCTGGTCAGTGTACCCTGAATCTGGATATGGCCTTCTACCTTGCTTTCACATTTTCCCAGATAAAATCTATAGTATGTGCCAAGCAACTGTGTTTAAATTAGTCTGTCCTGAGAAAGTTCTATGAAAATGCTGCTCTGTTAATATTTAGTGTGTGCTTATTGACATTTATTTACATGTTTTTTTTTCTGATCATGTTTTTCTGAACTCAAACAACCTTCCTTAGATCATTGCTTTCTTTGTGTCATTCATGTATAAAAAGTACACCGAAACTGAACTAAGGATGTCTACAGCATTAGACCAGAGTTCGTCCCATCCTTTCAGATTCTCAGACCCCAGATCTAGCAAACAAGATCTGCTTAGGTCAGCTGAGAAGTCAACACAATGTATTTCTAGACTGTAACTTCTATTCTGTGGAGGCTGGTGAAATGTCACAGGAGGCATTCACATCTAAGAACAATCCAGTGAACAAAATGCACCTGAGGTAAAAGGCCCTCTGCCTTTTTTTCCCTGGAGCCTCTCTCTCAGTTCCCCAAAACATTGTTCACCATGCATCATTCTTTTGACTAGACCAACAACACTAGACCACAAAAGACCCCAAACAGCCAAAGCAATTCTGACGAAGGAAAACCAAGTTGGAGACATCACAATCCCTAATTTAAAATTACACTGCAAAGCTACAGTAATCAACAATTTTATACCAGCTTAAAACTCAGATACAGCCGGGCAGTGGTGGCACACGCCTTTAATCCCAGCACTCGGGAGGCAGAGCCAGGAGGATTTCTGTGAGTTCGAGGCCAGCCTGGGCTACAGAGTGAGTTCCAGGAAAGGCGCAAAGCTACACAGAGAAACGCTGTCTCGAAAAACCAAAAAAAAAAAAAAAAAAAAAAAAACAGAGATGAGATCAATATAACAGGACAGAGAGCTAAGAAAGAAATCCAAACGTATATAGTCCTGTATACGTAACAGACCTGTAACAAGCAAGGAGATTGAAACAGTAGTAAAAAGCCTGATGACCTGGGTTCAATTCCGCAGAAAACCAACTTCTCAAAATTGTCTCCAGACCTCCACGTAGGTTCAGTGATACAGACAGACAGACAGACAGACATACACACATACATTAAATAATAATACATATTTTAATGTAATAAAAACGTGGAGAATATGTTCTGTTTCTTAAAAAAAAAAATCCACCTGAAAACTAACTAAGAATACTCTACAGGAAAAAAAAAGAATGCTATTAGTACATTTTAAATGATGAAATACAAATTTCTAAAAACTATGTAGAGCCATTTTTAAAAGCACACAGATCTTGACTCCAACTCCACTTCCACACTTTGCCCAGGTGTGTATTACACAAACAAGCTAGCTGTCTCCCTGGTGTCTCATCTTTCTCTACCAATATGTGATACAAACATGCTTATTTAGCCACACTTTGTAAAGATTAAATGAAAACTGCATGCACTCCCACTCATTGAAACACATAATTACCCAATAAATACATTGCCACAATTAAATAAATGAAAGTTATGAAATGTTCTATCCAATTAGGAGGAAATGCTCGACAACTGCTTTGTACAAAACCAGAAAGGAAAAAAATCAGCAAACCATTCTGAAAACTAAACATTTTATGGATCACTTATCGATGAAAAATACATGTCACCTTGAAGTGGTGGGCAGAGTTATCTAACTCCACAAACAAAAGGCATAGTAGCGTTACTTAAAGGGCCCTGAGCGAAGAGCGCAATCAGTGGGAATTTCCGTTTGCTATATCCTACTCCCAATTCATGGCATTGGGCCCTTTGCCAAGTCGCTTCCTTCTCCGTCCCCTGTGCAATTCCCATCCTTATGCCAGCCCATGTGCTCATCTGTTTCCTCATCTCTAACGTGCATTTACCATTTTCTTTCTGGTGTGTAAATACCTGATTGCCCATATCCTTGTTGTTGTTGTGTGTTGTTGTTGTTCTTGTTGTTGTAGAGATTAGAGCATCATTTCTCCCTTCCCTTTCCTCCCTCCAAATCCTAGCATATACACGCCACCCCATTCTCTTTCAAATTCATGGTTTTTCTTTCTTTAATTATTGTTACAAACATATATATATATACAAATGTTTATATATACAAATACGTTAGATATGCATGTGTAACATATGTGTGTGCATTTCCTAAATACATAAATAGAACCTGTTCAGCCAATATAAATGTCACTTGTATGTATGCATGTCTTCATGGCTGTACTTACACTTCCATGTCACAATCCATCATTGCTATTGAATAACCAACTGTGCTCTTCTGGGGGGAGGGAGAGAACGGGGGAGGGGGATGGAGGGGACAGACAATATCTCTCATTCTCAGCTTTCCTTGGTTGCCTGTAGTTTTTTTGTCTAGTATTGAAGCATCCTGAGCTTTCCCCCTTCCAGGTTAGCATATCTATTGGTGTGGCCTTTATTTGGGTCTTATTTGGGCAGTCATGTTGGTGAAACTTCGTAGGTGTGGCTTCTGACATTACTAGGAGACACAACCTCATAGCAAACTCCTTGTTCCTCTGGCCCTTACAACCTTCCTGCCCCCTATTCCACAATAATCCTAAGGTGCAGGGGTTATGCTGTAGATGCATCAGTGAGTGCCGGGCTCCACGACTGATTCTGATCAGTTGTAATTTTCTGTAGTGGTCTCGGTTGCAAAGAGAAGTTTCCTTGATGAAGGGCGTGCTGCCTCATCTACGTCAAGTTGACACCAGCATTTTGGAAGGGGGAATTGAGAAAATGTTCCCACTAGCTTGGCCTGTGGACAAGCCTGTGGTACATCTTCTTGATTAATGATTGATAGGAGAGGGTCCATTTTTCTGTGGGTGGTACCACGTCTGGGCTGGTGGTCCTGGGTGCTATAAAAAAAAAAATCAGGCTGAGCAAATCGTGAAGGAAAAGCTAGCAAGCAGCACTCCTCCATGACCTCTGCATTAGCTCCTGCCTCCGGGTTCTTGTCCTGCTTGAGTTCCTGTCCTGATTTCCTTCAGTGATGGACTGTGACCTGGAAGCGTAAGTGAAATAAACCCATTCTCCCCCCAAGTTGTTTATGGCCATGGTGTTTTATCACAGTAATAGAAACTCTAACTAAGACAAGGAATGAGAGCTAAACTTATCTATGGGTATAAGGGCAAATGTTTAAGATATAGTCATGGATTATGCTGGTTTGTTAAAGTGGCAGTTGTTAGGTTCAGACCATCACTAGCACTGAGTAGTTGGCTAGGATCCAATACCAGGCATGATTTCCCTCTGGTTAAGCAGATATTAAGTCCAACTGGAGAGTTGTTGGTTACCACCAAGGTATTCATGCCACTGCTGCATCATTGGTTGTTGTGCCATGCCAGTTGCTGCATGCAATTCGTTGGTGTCATAGCTGGGCGAGACTCTTATTTACGTCCCTCCTTCAGAAGCTTGCATGGTTCCACGAAAGCTAGTTCACAGGGAGGAGGCTTTCAGGTCAGACCCATCTCAGGGCCTCTGGGCCCTGTGTCCGAAGTTCGTGGTGTCTTCAACAATAGGGACTTACTTTTCACCTCTGAGGAGTATCCAAAGGCAGTGTCAATAGCCTTTCTGGAGTCTCCTGGACAACCCTGACCAACTATTCAAAAGAGGGCTTCTCATGACTAGTGTTGGGGCTTTTGTTAGATAGTCTATGGCTATTTGAGGAGGAACTAGATGGAAATTTTCATTTAAACAATGTATACATGCTAATATACTGATTTACATCTATTATAGGTGTTTTAGGTAGATAGTTTATAAGATGATTCTTTATGACTTGTTCAGACATCCTTACTGCTATTTTAACCTCTTCTTTTTTTCTGTATTTATCTCCCTTAACTCTCCCTAATGAATCCGAAAATACAATTTCCCTTTTCCCTTTTCAGATCACTTGTGCTCATAAATTCCATGTTTACAATAACAGTAAGAAAATTTCTGTATTTTTCCACTGTGAAATACTAAATTTAAATATTCCAATTCAAATCATTTTCTCCGTAACTGAGAATAAAACCTCAAAATTCTTTTGCTATTTCAATGCCATTCATAAAACTTTACCGCTGCTCATGATGAATGATCAGAGAACTTGCTGTAAAAAAAGATTCACATTTTAAATTTTCTTTTAGCTGATACATAAAGCACCAAGTGACTCATATTAATATGGTACCTACCACATGGTGTCTCAGTGTTCAAGTCAGATTAACATATATATCTCTGCAAACTTTTATTTGTGGGAGGTAAAACATACATAATTCAGAATCCTTTCCTATAGTTTATTTTTAAATATATGGTACCTAATTACTGTCTATAATCACCCTACTATGATTTTGTACACCAGAACTTCTTACTTCTAACAGTAACCTCCTACCCTCTAATCAACCTCTCCTAACCCCTGCCACTCCCCTACTACCCCATCTTCTACAAGTCACTATCCTCGCAACGTCTGTGACATCAACTTTTTTAGTACTTCTGGTTCTATGCCTGGCTTATTTTATTTAACATAATGATTTCTAATTCCATCCACATAGTCACAAATAAGAGAATCTCAACCTTTTCATGATGGACTAGTATTCTATTATGTATATTTATATACATTTTCCTTATCCATTTACCAGCCGACAGACACTTAATTGTTTTCTTTTCTTTGCTGCTTTTAATTGTACTGAAAGAAACATAGAAATGCAGATGTTTTGGTGACATGTTGATTTCATTTCCTTTGAATACGAATAACCTGGGGTGGTATTTCTGGATCATATGGTAGTTCTATTTTTAAATTTTTGAGAAATTGCTTTGCACAATGGCTGTACTAATTTGCATTCACACCAACAGTATGCAAGGTTTCCATTTTCATGCGTTAAAGTGTTCCTTTTTAATATGTTGTCTTAGTCACTGTTCTATTGTCGTGCAGAGACACCATGACCAAGGCAACTCTTACAAGAGAAAGCATTTAATGGAAAGCTTGCTTACAGTTTCAGAGGTTTAGTAAATTTTCATCATGTGGGGACCATGGTGGCGTAAATGCAGATGCTGGAGCAGTAGCTGAGAGTCTACATCCTAAGCCACAGGCATGGACTTTTGAAACCTAAAAGCCCACCCCTAGGGGCACATTTCCTCCAACAAGGCCACACCTCCTAATCCTCTAATCCTATCAAAGAGTTCCACTCCCAGGTGACTAACCATCCAAATATATGATCCTGTCGGGGGCCATTCTTTTTAAAATCACCACATACGTGATAATTCTGATAGTTTAACTTTTACCTGTTGCACTGTAAACTTATCATTTATGGAACAAGCTAATAGTATCGATATACTTTCATTGATATTCTGAAGACAGATTGTATGAGCCAAGATTAACAATACAAATAATAGCCAATGATGCATGAAATTCTTACATGTGCAAAGAATGCTGAATAAACCATATTAATCAATATAGGCCAAATAGCAGCCTTATAATGAAAATATTGTCACTCTCTCCATTGTATAACATGGAAACTAAGACTGAAAAGTTCAAGTCTCCCTGGTGCTTGAATCACACAGCTGTGATTACAAGGATTAGAATAAGAACTCTACATGTCATAGAAACTTTACTCTTTCTCTCTTAATTTTGTGGCCCTGCTAGACAAGGAATTTACCACTGTGCTATATCCCCATCCCAGAATCTTTTCTCTTAACTATGATTCTCTATCACTAGTCATATTTAGGGATCTGTATCATAATTACTATATAAGCTTTTCGTATTACTTATAAAATAATAAAAATACAAACCCATGTCTATAAAAATCATATCTCAACATCTGTAAGCCTATAGTACTTTCAGTTAGAGCCTGGCATACCCAGTGTTTGATGAATAAACAATTTAATTGATATATTTCTCATCTTGTACACATATAAACACACACACACACAAAAAAAAAACTCAAAATGAGCCAATGGCTTCATTTAAGACCTGTAAGAAAATTGTAAGGGAAAATATAGAAGGAATACTTTAAGATATAGCATAGGAAATGATTTTCTGGGCTGGAGAGATGGTTCAGCCGTTAAAGGCTAGGTTCACAACCAAAAAATATAAGGAAATGATTTTCTGAATAAAGCTTTTATAGCACAATGAATGATTGCAAGAATTGGGATTATATGAAGTTAAGAAGCATTTCCTCAATAAAGGAAATAATCATCAGAGTTGTGGTAGTTCAAATAAGAATGGTCTGCATAGGCTCATATGTAACTGGAGTTTTCCTGGTCTCACCTGGCTCGCAGCCGCTCAACCCAAATAAATACACAAACACTTATATTAATTAAAACTGTTTGGCCTAATGGCTCAGGCTTCTTGCTAGTTAGATCTTACACTTAAATTAACCCATAATTCTTATTTATGTTTAGCCATGTGGCTTGGTACCTTTTCCCAGTTCTGCCTTCACATCTTGCTTCTCATGGCAGCGGTGGCTGGCAGCATCTCCTGACTCAGTCTTCCACTTCCCAGAATTCTCCTCTCTGCTTATCCCACCTATACTATACTTCCTGCCTGGTTACTAGCCAATTAGTGCTTTATTTATCAATCAGAGCAACACATTCACAGCATACAGAAAGATATCCCCAGCACTCATATATTTGAATGCATCTGGAGTGGCACTATTTGAAAGGATTAGGAGGTGTGCCATGTTGAGTTAGATGTAGCCTTGCTAGAGGAAGTGTGTCCTAGGGGTAGGCTTTGAGATTTCAAAAGCCCAAGCCAGGCCCAGTAGCTCTCTCTTCCTGCTGCCTGTAGATTCAGATGCAGAACTCTCAGATACCATGCTCCCCATCATGAGGATAATGGGACTAAACCTCTGAAACTCTAAGCAAGCCCCAATTAATTGCTTTTCTTTTAAGAGTTGCCGTGGTCATGGTGCCTCTTCACAGTAATAGATCATTGACAAAGACAAGAGTAGAGAGACAATCTACAGATTGAAGGAAAATGTTTTGTCAACTGTACACAGACAGGTGATTAATATCTAGGATATAAAAAAAAACTTCAGTAATCAAGCACTAAAAATTCCAAATCATTCAATCAACAAATGGACAAATGAACAAAACAAATAGTTCTCAAAAGGAAAAAAATGGAGGCCATAGAGATGGCTCAGCTGTTAAGAGCTCTCATTGCAATTACAGAGGACCTGGGTTCTGTTTCCAGAACCCACATTATGGCTCACAACCATCTGTAACCCGCAGTTCTAGAGCATCCAAAGCCTACATCTGGCTTCTACAGGCACCAGGTACACTTATGGTATATATACAGGCAAACATTCATACACATAAAATAAAAATAAATATCATTATAAAATAAGAAGAACTTGAGAATGTTTTCAATGTCTTTAGCCATCAGGAAAATGCAAATTGCTTTAAGAGTCCATTCCACCCCAGTTAAAGTAGTTATCATGAAGAAAATAAATAATAACAAATGCAGACAAGGATGTGGGGAATGAGGACCCCTCAGTAACTATGATGGAATGCAGACCTGTGTGTAGCTGCTATGGAAATCGCTACAGTGGTTCATCAAAATACTGAAAATAGAACTACCATATGTTCCAGCTATACAGTTCTTAGGTATATACACAAAGGACTCTAGATCAACACACTACAGAGATACTTGCATATCCGTGTTTATAGTAGTACTGGTCACGAGATCCTGGATTTCCATCAACAGATGAATGAATAAGAAAACACAAAACTGACCCTGTCAATAGTTAGTCATGGATCTGTGAGGAGCCTAAGGAGTGCAATCCTTACTACTTAAGTGACATACTCTGGGAGAGGGTGAGACATTATCTTCAACGATATACCCACAAATGAGTCCACCAAGTTCCAATGGGTAGTTCCAAATCCATGGGCATACAGCTGGCTGTCATTAAACTGAGTAGGTCAAAGCAAAAGACATGGATGTAGGAAAGAGCTTTGTAGGGCAGGAGAGTTAACAGGAGTTGGGGGAGGAGACAAGGGAAGATGGTGAAGATAGCAATCAAAATACCTTATACACACATACAAAAATTTCAAGAATAAAGTCTGTGTCTTAAAAAATAAAATATATGGCACATATGCACAATGGAATTTTATGCAACTGCAATAAAAATTAAATCATAACATCTGTAGGGAAATGGATGTAACTAGAAATCATTATGTTAAGTGAAATAAGCCAGACTCAGAAAAATAAATATCTCATGTTCTCTCCCATTGTGGAAACTTAATTCAAAATTACATCTAGGTGCATGTGTGTATGCGTATCTGTGTGTTTGAATGTGTGTGTTTTATGTGTGTGTGTGTGTGTGTGTGTGTGTTTTATGTGTGTGTGTGTGTGTGTGTGTGTGTGTGTGTGTGTGTGTGTGTTTGGAACTTACAAAACTAGAAAAGGAATTGTGAGAAGAGAGGGAAAGATCCTAAGGGAAATGGGAAATAAATAGGGTACTGGAACAGGTGTTATGCAATAATAGCAGAAGGTAGGACTAACCAGAGAAAGAAAGACAATGAAGCGGAAGTGGAGAGGGCACAAGAAGAGCAGTAGGTTATGGGAAAAGATGGAAGTACACGGACACATACACATGAAGGTGCCATTTGCTCCTCTTCTCATGGATTCCTAGTGAAACTCTAATTCTACTGAAATGCAACTTTCCACAAATTCTGTGCATAGCCTGGAGAAAAGTAAGGCACCATGCAACAAATCTCACTTCACACTAATTTTTAGTACTCTATAAAAAAGCTCTTATTTTTATATAGCAAGTCTTATTTTAGCTTCTCCATTCACTAAACAATGCTCTCAGAACAATTCTCACTTCAAAACACCTCCTCTGCCCCCTTCCTCTCACTGAGAACAGGATCTATCACAACAGTAATTTCTACATGTTACCACACCCCTTCCACCACTCTGCAGTCTGCTTTTCTGCCTACTACAAATGGTGACTTAACCGTGGTCCTATGCAGGGTCAACTCCTCCACATCAGTAGGTTGCCATCTACTGTCATGTGATCAAGACCATCACCTCTACCGTTGTTCCTACTTTTTTCTGTACTGCCAACTTCCCTCTCTTCTGAGTCAACAATAGTTTTTCACTTGAGGTTTTTTTCTTCCCTTTTCTTGAAAGGTGCTCTTCTTCCTTGCTTCTCTTTCTATGCAGGGAGATGATCTTATTCCATCTCCCTTGCTGTTTTTTCTTTATCCTCCACAACTTTAAGTGTAAGAGCGTAGCGCCTCTTCTGGTCTCTATTCTCTCCCTAAGTGAGCTCAAGTCTCTTGGGTTCCATTTATAGTTTCATGATCTCCAGTCCCAATGTCTCTTCTGGATTATGTCTGTTACACAGAACACTGGAATTCAAAGATTTCATGGGAGAGCACGAGTCAAAGGAGCATTCATAGAAAAAAGATGACCCAAGATAAGAATCATAGCCCAAGTACAGAAAAGAGGAGGTCAATGTGGGAGGGAATTCAGCGTGAGGTGTAAGAATCCAGACATGCCAAGAGGGATATCTATTCAATGATAAATGGTTTGTATAAGGTAAGTAAAGTACGTGTGTGTGTGTGTGTGTGTGTGTGTGTGTGTGTGTGTGTGTGTGTGTGTGTAAGAGAGAGAGAGAGAGACAGAGACAGAGACAGAGAGAGAGAAATGGGTCATGAAATACAAGAGGTCAAACAGGTAGAAGATGCCTCAAAAGAATTTGGCCAAGCACACAGATCACAGCCTAGCACAACTGAAGTGAAAAGACGTCTGTATTTCCATTACTATCTAGATGTGCAGTCTATCCATTCAGGCAAGCAGCCAAGAGCAGAGATGGGAACACAAACTAGTATACAAAGGATCCCAAGACACCTTTTTATCCAGTGAATCTGTGCTGTGCAATCCATGCAGTACAAAACGCCATGATAATGTGTTGGGACGGCATCTGAGTGTGACCACGTCTAGATCATAAAAGATGGGATACTGTTGCTCAGACAACAAGGATTCATTAACTCACTTCCCATATACAGAAAAGGAGAGAAAAGGTAACCTAGGCAGAAACAACAGCATGTGCAAAGGAAGGGAATTCATTAAAGAAATGCAATTTAGGGACTGAAAGAAATTAAATGCGTCTAATAAGATCCTTTAAAGAGAAGAATATCAGAAGACACAGATTCAAGACAAAAGCTTGTAGTAGTGGTGAACATGACTTATAGGTATGACATCCAATTCTAGGGTTAAGTTTTCATCATTATGTCTGATTCAGAAATCACTCTTCATGTGATTTCTGAGCAAATACTTAACATTGTAAGCCTCTGTTATATCACCTTTAAAACAGGAAGTAGGTAATTTGATCTATTTCAAAAGTCATTATGAGATTAAATTAGATCATATTGTTTAATCAGTGGTTCATAATCAAAGGGAGATTTAATAACGTTTGGAGATATTTCTCATTGTCTTGACTGCAGAGATAGGAAGGCTACTATTGATTTGGTAGGTAGAGATTAGGGTTGGTCTTCATACGCTATTATGCACAGGACAGCTTTGTAAAGTAAAGCAAAACTTATTTGTACCAAAATATGAAGTCTTGAGGTTAGGAAGCCCTAACTTAAACGATCTCTGTCCTGGAGCACGAAGTTGAAAAATGCAATCCAGGGAGGGAAGAGGGGAGGGGGAGGAAAGAAGGAAAAAGTAAGAGAAGTAGATAAAGAAGAAGGATGCTACACCCAGAAGCCAGGAGCTTCCTGTAGCTGCTTTCTGCTCCTGTGAAGGCCAAGATACCGCCATTGGACAGTGCCCTCACTTGCGGCTCCTTCCTGGCCTTCTATGTAAAAATTAGTTGCAAAGTGACTAGAAAATCAGTACAAACTAGGAGGCTCCCGAAGGGAAGCTGAACACCTGACCAGAGGGAAGTTTTATAAAGGTAAGTTTTTCTAAACTGTCTTGGTAGCTGCAGCGCATGCCCACTCCGTCCTATTCCACGACTGTCTCAGATGTGAGACTGATAAATTGGGGATAACATAATAGCTATGCTTGAAGACTGGTAGTCCATATATCTCGGGTCTAACGAATCAGGTACGTGTTAAAAATGGGCCACCGTATGCCTATAATCTCAGCAATCAGGAAGCCGGGGTATCACAAGTCAAAAAGCAGTCTGGGCCACATAGGGAGAAGACTTTGTCTCAAGAGGAAAAGAAGGAAAGAGAGATGAAGGGAGGGAAGGAAGGAGGGAGGGAGGAAGGGTGGGAGGGAGAGAGGGAGGGAAAGGAAAGAGGGAGAGACTGGGGAGGAGGAAAATAAGGAAGGGAAGGAAGGGAGGGAGAG
>CABHPH010136063.1:21065-43825 GCA_902168325.1 Peromyscus nudipes
ACACACACACACACACACACACACACACACACACACACACACGTGCATGCACATAAGTCAAAAATCAATCGTTTAAAAAAATAAAAAAATTGAGTGCAGAATGTAAGCTAGAATTAGATTAATGTTATGTTCTCATGATTTAAGCACTGATAATACCAGTGATAGAGAAAAAAAACTATAATTAAACTCAAGCACTATATGCTTACTACCCCTAGATTACCATCCAGCTTCCTCTATGCTGTGCTTCTAACAGTCAATAATGTTTGGAATATATTTTTGTCTTACATTTATTTTATGTAAAAGCCTATGAGACAGACAATACTTTTGTAAAATAAAAAAAAAACTATCATTTCTGCTTTAAAGAAACATCCTTGGGCTGGAGAGATGGCTCAGTGGTTAAGAGCACTGGCTGCTCTTCCAGAGGACCCAGGTTCAATCCCAGCACCCACATGGCAGCTTACAACTGTCTGTAACTCCAGTTCCAGGGTATCTGATACCTTCACACCAATGCACATAAAATAAAGTTAAATAAATTATTAAAAATATAGAAAAAGGATTTCTGTTATAATAATAAAAAAAGAAATATCCTCTGTAGGGAGCAGGGAACAGCACGAGACAGAGGAGAAGATCAAAGAATAATGGAGAGCCTAGAGACTAAAAAGGAAGGACTGGGCAGAGAAGAAAGATAGAGATCTTACCCAACCCAGGCGATACTGTAGGCTTTTGAATTTCCTAGTAAGCTCAGCGGTTAGCGCAAGAACAACGTGATTTTGTAGTTGAAGTGTTTGTAACTCGTTGAAGTGCTGTGTACACTTAATTATATAACAAGGTGAAGAGTGGCCATGAAAGAAAAGGGGAAGGAAGGCAAAAGAGGAAAGAGAGGGACTCAAGAGCTAAGAGCCACCTGCACTTCAAATGCATAGCTCTGATCCTAAAAATGAAACATATGACCCTCTAACAGCAAACAGAAAGACCCTGTATTTCTCCAAGTTATAGAGAATCTTTGGGAGGAAATGGGGTTCAGCCAAGTGCATGCATGAAGTTAAGCAAATGAACTGCCCTTTGCTTCTTTGTTTAGTATCCTGGAGACTTCACAAATTACAAGTAGTTCCCATCTTAGCAAGGGACTGTTCCCATAGACAATCAGTTCAGACACCGCCGTGTTGTGGTTTCAAATGCCGCCAGTTGGCCCGGGTTCAGATCCTGATTCCATCCTCTGCTTAATTAATTGGACTCATATCTGAAAATGGGACACCTACAGAAGGGTTGTTCTGCTGTGGTTAACGAGCTGTAACCTGGAAACGCTTCCAAACCATGGCCAACGCTTAGTGAATGCTTCATAAATGTTAGCTGCTGTGATCACCTGGACTGGAAGACAGAAAGTGAGTGAGCTCATAGGTCTGTGGTGACTGGAAGGAACAGAAATACCACATTACTGGGGATCAGAACACTTACCCACCTCTCTGTGTGAATAAGAGGAAACTTCTCTAAGTCACCTCAAAACCATATGAATGCCCCCCCTCAAAAAAAAGGAATAAGAAAGAAACTACCTTATAAAGTTTTAAAGTTCCATGATCAGATCACAATAAGAAATCCAGTTCAACATATCTTTTCTTCTTGGTGATTCACAGTCCAATTATCAATAAAGTGACTGTAAAGAGAAAAGCATACCACTTTAATCCAACATTTTCAAAATGTATGTTACCCGTAGAAGCCATTTTTTCTCTTACCTGCCATTAATATCCCTCTGTTGGGGCAGGGTGTGGGGGGATAGGGGGCTTCTCTAAATTAGTCACTTCCCAGATATTCTGAACTAAAGAACAAACAGAAGCCATCTCTAGGCAAATAAAAGGAGAGGGTTTTCATCATACTGCTCAGGGAATTATAGAAATGCTATTCATAATTTGAATATTGGTTAAGCCATGACTGTCATCCTTACTCAACCCATTCAAAGACAGAATAGCAATGTTAAAATAAAATCTAAAGCTCCACCGCTTCCTTTTTTTCAGCTTATATTAGCAAACCCACTATAAATAATTTTGCATCTAAGCGAATTACTACTGACTTTAATGAAGATTAACTTGAGAACTGCAGAGTGTATTAAAGCACTTTAGCTCTTCCTTAACAAAGCCGAAATTACTTAATTGTAAAAGAAAGGGAAGCTTTTAACCGTTCTTGCGTGGAAAAAATATGGGAGTAATATTTATGGTAGCCCAGTGATGTTTGTACAATGCATGCCAGTACAATGCATGCTAACTCTTGTTAGTTCTGCTTCTGGGAAGAACTGTTCATGGGCTAGAATCTAAACAGATGAGACGTTGTAGGAGGGCCCTCATTATTCCAATAAGTCTTTATTTGGGGACTTTTAGCTCTAATTTCCCTTCTGAAAACATCATGGAGCTTTGAAACAGCAAGCTTTCTTACCCCCAATGAAACAGCAAGTTTCAACGTGAGGATTCCTGAAGTACATGTGTGTGCATGTATGAAATTGGGAAAGAGCAAAATTTACTAATAGAAAATGATTTCTAAAATAGGAAGGCAAAGGGGGGATTTAATTGTTCATAATTTTTGTTCAAGCCTTCGCTTACTCCTTTAACTAATTCTGAATGAGTCCATGGTCAATGTACCCAACCTAAAGGAGTAGCACTTCATTTCCCATGGTTTCAGTTACACACACGTAGGCACAGTCCAAAGTTACTAGTATATTCCCTAATTCTTCACTTCTTTTCTTGTTATTACTTGGGGGGTTGTTTTGTCTCATGTGTGGCAGTGTCCTATAACTGAAATTTGTCTCAAACTTGCTAAGAAGCCCACGGTAGCCTTTAACTTCTTATCTTCTTGCCTCTGCTACTCAAGGGCTGTAGGAACAGGTACACACTACCAAATTAGGCTTGTCTTGACTCTTTCAAGAGAGTGAGCATGAGCACATAACTTTTAACATAGAATATTATTTTAATTATTGTATTTTATTATTAGTTTTTGTTAATATCTTACTTGCCTCATTTATAAATTTAATTTTATCACACACATATATATATGGCATAGGGTAGGAAATATGTGTATGTTTGTGTCTGTGTATCTGTGTGTGTGATTTGGTATTATCCATGGCTTCAGACATCAACTGGGGTCTTAGAATGCATTCTCTACAGATAGGTGTGGCTCAAATAGCACAGTGAATAAAACGTGCAAGAGCTCTGTCCCCTTGGAGCTTTTAATGCTTCGTAGATAAACACATATAAAGATAGCTGATCAAGAGCAGTAAGGTCTCTGAAGGTGAGATATTCTGTATTCTGAGCATCTATAATGGAAAAATTGACTCAGACAACATGAAGGTCAGGGGCCATTTCTCTAAGGAAATGTTAATGGAGTCAATGGGTCAAAAAAAGCCAAGCACAACGATGCATGCATAAAGTTCTACCTACTTGGGAAACTGAAGAAGGATTGTTTGAGTCCTGGAGTTCAACATCAGCTTAAGCAAGCAATATACCAATCGTGCCCTCCCTCTGTCTCTCTGTTTCTGTCTCTCCATCTCTGTCTCTGTCTCTCTCTTTTCTTCTCTTTCTCTGTGTGTGTGTGTGTGTGTGTGTGTGTGTGTGTGTCTGTCGGTCTGTCTGTCTCCCTTACATACTGTTATTAAAATTATACCATGGAGTATTACTCAGCTTATGTTAAAAAATAATGTCATGAAATTTGAAGGCAAATGGATGGAACTAAAAAAAAAAAAAAAAAAAAAATCCTAAGTGAGGTAACCCAGACCCAGAAAGACAAACATGGTATGTACTCACTTATAAGCGGATATTAGCTGTAAAGTTAAAAAAACAACCAGGCTACAATTCACAGCCCAGAGAAGCTGAGTAAGAAGAGGACTCAAGGGAAGACAATATGAATCTCCCTGGGAAGGGGAAATAGAATAGACATCGCAGGTGGAGGGGACTGAGGGGGATGGGAACAAAAGGGATCAGGTTGGGGAAGGATGGAGGAAGAGAGTACTGGAAGAGTCAACTGGAATTGGGGGGATCTCAGGAATGAGATAGAAACTTAGCACAATAGAAATTCCCAGGAATCTACAAGGGTGACCCTAGCTAAGACTCCTAGCAATGGGAGATATGGAGCCTGAACTGGCCATCTCCTGTAACCAGGCAAGACTTCCAGTGGAGGGGGTGACACGCAAACCCAGCCACATAATTAAACTTATAATTCGTCCTACCCACAAGATGTGCTAGGGTAAGCCGGGCGTTGGTGGCGCACGCCTTTAATCCCAGCACTCGGGAGGCAGAGACAGGCGGATCTCTGTGAGTTCGAGGCCAGCCTGGGCTACCAAGTGAGTTCCAGGAAAGGCGCAAAGCTATACAGAGAAACCCTGTCTCGAAAAAAAACCAGAAAAAAAAAGAAAAAAAAAAAAGATGTGCTAGGGTAGAGGGGGCACAGAAATTGTGGGAGTGGCCAGCCAATGACTGGTCCAGCTTGAGAGCCACACCATGAGAGGGAGTCCATGCCTGACACTGCCTGGAGGGCCAGGACCCAAAGGCTGGGTAGCCCAGAGACCTAGGATAGAATCTAACACGACTAGCCAAAAAAAAAAAGTCAATGAAATGATTCCTAATGATAATCTACTATACTCGTAGATTGGTGCCTAGCCCACTTGTCATCAGAGAGGCTTCATCCAGCAACTGATGGAAGCAGATGCAGACCCAGAGCCAAACATTAGGTAGACCTCAGGGAATCCTGTGGAAAAGGGGGAGGAAGGATTGTAGGAGCGAGAGGAGTCAGGAACACCACAAGAAAACCCACATAATCAACTAAGCATGGCTCATGAGGGGTCACAGAGATGGACCTGACAACCAGGGAGCCTGCATGGGAAGGACCTAGGCCCTCCACATAAGTGTAGCTTGGTCTTCTGTGGGGGACTCGCCCCCACGTTTTCCCCCAGGGTACTCTTGAGCAGGGAGAAGTGAGAAATATTTAAATAAAAATATAGAGGAAAAACGGCAGATAGAAACAGGATAGCCTCGGCCTCGGGAGGGCCTGGGTCAAAACCCACCAGCCCCTTCTGTCTCTTCTAAAGGGCTATTTGTAGAAATGCCAAGGGGTGGAGCAAAAGACCTCCCGCCAGCACAGCCAAGTGCAGACTCTTCCAAACACCTGGTAACCACACATGTGGTCAAGTCATCCCCTATGCAGCCCTGCTGGGTAAAGCAAGCTCAGATCTCACTAGGAAACCTCTGTAAAAACCAACAGTCTTCTTGTTGGACTCCTAACAGTGGGAGCAGGGGCCATCTGATTCTGTTGCCTGTTTTGGGGACCCTCTTCTCCTATCAAGTTGCCTTATCCAGCCTTAATAGGAGAGGAGATGCCTATTTTTACTACAACTTGATATACCATGGCTGGCAGATATCCATAGGAGACCTGCCCTTTTCTGAAGAGAAAGGAGGAGGAGTTGATGGGGGTGGGGCAGAAGAGAGGTAGGGGTGAGGGACTGGGAGGAGAGGAAGGAGGGGAAACTGCTGTTAGGATATTAAAAAAATAATAAATTTAAAAATTAGTATTTAAAAACAATTAAAGAAAAGCTAAAAAATAGATACCTAGATATATATAGATATAGATATAGATATATAAAAAAACAGAAGAGCCTGGCACAAAGAAGTCAATTTACAGACAATGCTTCGTGTCAATTGGGGTCCTGGGTAGGTGGCTACTCTGTTTCTGGGAAAATTAAGTGGCCAATTGTGGCTCAATAATGCCTGGCAAAGAATAGTGTTCCATGTCCAAGGGTATTTGCATGTTCCATCTTTAAGCTAGAAATTCTTAGGCAGAGAAGGAGAAGTTGTATTTGCACAATGTTGACATTTTCAAGTGGTAGCACAAGCAATAAAAAAATATTCTGTGATAAGTAGGGCTTGCCGGGGTCTGCCAACCCACCCTGCCCAAGAATGGATCAGCCATCCATTCTTCCATGAGAAGATGGAAATGGAGACAATGGGAAGAAATTAAAAGGAATTAAGGAGCAAAACAGAAGAATTGTCACAAATAAGATAGTGGACAATTTTGCGGGAGTTGTTTTGTTTTGAAGAACTAAGTTTATTGTTAGGATTCTGCCATAGCTTGTCTTCTACTACTGTATGACAAATTATTCAAGAACATTATTTATTGTTTTCAGGAAGTCTGGACAGGTTCTTCTCCTGGTAATCCTGCTCCATCCTGCATGTACAGTGGGCTCATGCAGCTGCTCTCGGCAGATATGCCTGACACAAAGACTCTCCAAGGTTCTATATTTCCTCTCGTGACTCAGTCAAGCATAACGTAATAACACAACACAACACAGCATGACAGAATTTGCTCCTGTCTTAGTGTGGTTTTATTGCTGTGCAGAGACACCATGACCACAGCAACTCTTATAAAGGAAACGTTTAATTGAGGTGGCTCGCTTACAGTTTCAGAAGTTCAGTCCACTATCATCATGGCGGGGAGCATGGTGATGTGTAGGCAGATGTGGTGCTGGAGCTGGGAGTCATTCCATCTTGACTCAGAGGCAACAGGAAATCGACTGACTGTCACACTGAGGGAAGTTTGAGCAAAAGACACCTCAAAGCCCGCCCCCACGGTGACACATTTCCTCCAACAAGGCCACACTTCCTAATAGTACCACTCCCTTTTCTTTCAAACCTCCACAGCTCCCAAGACGGGACTTTCCTAAAGACCTAGTCTCAATGCACAAATACTAGTCAAGTTTCTTTTTGTATGTATGTCACTTGTCAACACCTTGTAGGCTAACACAAGCCATAGAGTCAAGCCCAGAATCAAAAACGAGGAATCAGCATTTGTGAAAACAAGTGTTCTTAAGATATATGCATACACTGTCACCAAAATGCCATTAAAAACATCCAGTCTCCTTTCCTCATTTCTATAAATGTGTATTCCTGTGCTCTGCCAGAGAGCGGGAGTAGATGCTGTAAGTGTTGAAGCGCCCTTGGTATTGAATTGTTCTTTTGAAAAAGATCCAATTACTTTGTTAGAAGTGGTTGAAATCGGTAAGTGTGACATTTTGATTATCTGTAATTTCAATGACTTATGTCATCTCAATGGCTTATCATATGAATAACTATAAATTAGCTGAATTCTCACTCTTAATCTGTTGTAAGGGAACAGTATCAAAATAAGGCTCAATCCAAGAACTGAAATTAATGAGAATGAAGATATTTGTGGTGATATATTGTGTCCCCCAATATACTGTGCACCCTAATAAAGCTTATCTGAGGATCAGAGGAAAAAGCCAAGCACTATATTAAACATAGAAGTCAGGCAATGGTAGCACATATCTTTTATCCTAGCATTCGGGAGACAGAGATCCATCCTTTAATCCCAGCACTAACCATAAAGGTCTGCAGGTCTGTACAGACAGACAGGAAGTGATGTAGCTGGGAGGAGAGAGGAAGTGAGATGAAGAACAGAAAGGCATATAGGCGTGGAAATACAGGAAATACGTCTCTTTGGCTGAGGATTTCCAAGTGATAAGAATGTGGCTGGCTTCTTTCTGCTCTTCTGATCTCTCAGTTTTTACCCCAACATCTGGCTCCAGGTTTTTTATTAGTAAGACTGTTTAGCAATTCATCTTACAGATATTTACTAAGAACGAGACTAAACACAATTGTGAGTATTGGTGTAAGTATCTATGAAAAGTTCTCAGCTGTTCCTAGTGGGTGGCTCTCAAGGGACTGCCGTGGGGCAAGACTATCAGCGGGACATTAATCAAGAGAAGCTGGAACCTTGTCTGCCTCTGTACTTTCCTGGTAAGGACACAGGGAACCTGCACAGGCTGCTGCCCTTCCATGGGCAGCTGTCAGTAGCCTTTGTCCTAGGAAAAGCAGCTAAGCAGATATCCAGCAGGGGCTTGGGAAACTGTGTCCCAGGTGCTACACCAGGCAAACCCATAAGCCTTGAGATGAGTCACACTGCACACAGAGCTCTAGGCATGCCCCAGGACTTGAACAAACCTTTGTGACAAATGGTAACTGATTCGCCTCCTGTCCCAGATCTCATACAATTCCTGTTGGAGCCCAGCTGAAATTGAATGAGGAAGGAAATTCTGACTAAATTGACCCCAAACTACATAACTAGACCCACTGGCAATCAGAAATGAGGCTGCTTATTGCCTAATAGGCTGATCTTTTGAGGTCAAAACTAGCAGGCAAACAAGACCCCAGAAGATACACAAGCTGGTACAAGTGAATTGCTGGTGCCTGGTTTCAATTGGCTCAATGTTTTTTTGGTAAATTGAGCAGTCTGTAAGGCAAAGAACATGGTGTTCTCCCTTCACTCATGCTCTGACAAAGGCTGAGTGAAGAACAGATTTTGAGAAATACCGGGATTTTTTCTTTTCTAATTTTGCCTGAAAACAGAGTTTTTAAATGGGAGGTTAATCCATGTCAAAATCAACAAGTGAGGGTATGCAAGACACCTCAGCAGGTAGAGGCACTTGCCAACAAGCCTGACAACCTGAGAACTATCCCTGGAACCTCTGTGATGAGGGGAAAGAACCAACTCCCATGGGCTGTCGTCTGTCCTCCACTCACGCACTGTGGCGTACACAAGTACACACACACAGTCACACATGCGTGCAAACACAGTAAAAAAAGAAAAAGTAAATAAAAGAATTTCATAAGCCTTCAGGACATCTGCTAGCTTATAAACTGATATCGGGGATGGGAAGAAAGCTCAGCAGTTCTAAGTGAACACAGTTCTTGTTCTTGCAAAAGACCCGAATTTGGTTCCCAGCGCCTATCTCAAGTGGCTCACAACCACCTGTAACTCCAACTCCTGGGGTTCACATGCTCTATTTTGGACTCCAAGAGCACCTACACTCACACATGAACACACAGAGAGAGAGTTTGATCATGGTAGGTTGCATGAGTGGGCAATTTTACTCCCAGAAGACATGTTATTTAATGAAAATCTAATTCAGACATGGAATACCTCCCTTTAAGTTATTGTTCAAGGAGGTCCCAAAACAACACAGCTATTGCCATTGCTCTTGGCTGGTTGCCATAACTAAAACGATAAGACCCTGTTTGCAGGACACCAAAAGTAAATCACAAACTGATCGAGACTCTCTTGCCCTACTAGCTAACTTGCATAGTGCCTGGAGATGCTATGCAGGTTGCTGGGGAGAAAAGACATCCATAGTCTTACTCAGCCCTGTACTCATCCATGCTAGATAAGCGTTCTACCAACCAACCTGTCTCCCTAGCCCCAGCTTCTAGTTTGAATTGCAGCTCACTGCATCTCTTCCAAAAATGACGCATCCTTTGAGACTCTCCATCCCCATCTTTAATCCAGAAGAACTATGATGGTCTGTGTCCTCCTCCATCTCACCAATGTCTCCTTGGTTTCTCCTCTTATTCTCCTCCCTAACTCATGGCATGTGAAAGGTCCCTGAGGCTTATCAATGGCCACTTCACTCTCCCAAGCCAGGTTCAAATACAAGGCCCCCTCATCCTACTGGGTCAGGTCCATACAGAACACCTGTCATGCTGCTTCCCTGTGTCCTCCTTGCAGCCTGTTCTGATGCCATGCTCACATGGTATGAAAAGATGGAATCGTGGCGACTGTAAACACGTGTGTTTCTCTTTGTTTCATTTTACTTAACTCCCTTCATTTCTGGAAGGGATATTCTTCTGGGGATCAAAAGGCTTATGCATAATATTGGAGTCATGACATTTACAGAAATGACCAAGCATTTACAATTTGAGGGAAAGATATGACTTTTGCTTTTCTCTCTGCCACAGAGTAATTACAGGATGTTTGTGGTATGTTTTGCTTCAATTTCTCTAGTGAAAATTGCAGCTAGTAACGTACAGAGGAATTGCTTTTTAAAAACTATTTCATGAGTAATACATCAGTAGAGAAAAGTTGGATGGCCTAGAAATGCTAACTTGTGTTCTTAAAACAAGAATAATTATCAGTAGAGTTGTGTTTTGACCTTTCTGTCTTTGTTTCATGTGTGCTCCAACAACAAATTAATGATTCTTCTCAAATTTTGGCTGTAGATGTAATACCAAAGCATTGCTGATAAATGACTTGAAATTAGATGATAAGGCACTTTTTAATCCTCACAGGACAAAGGAAAAATCCTTCCCAAACCAGTTCAATGTCTCACTAAATTTCCTAAAATACAAACTTCTAAAGCAATTCTGTTCATCTCAGCAGATGAATTAAATAAGTCTTTATTAAAATCTCTTTACTTAAAACAATTGGATGAATTTCGGGCCAAATTATTTAAATAGAGTGCCTAGTATTTCCCTCATGGAAATAGCACTAGTAATAGTCTCATATGAAGCCATTAAATGTTTTGCCCTAAGTATAAATTGAATAGGAGAAATTTTTCAGAATATTGTGAGCTTATCACGCCCTCTGCCTTATGTAGTTCCTCTGCCCCAATCCAGATTTATTTCTGTATTATATAACCCCTTTATTTAAACCAAAGAAGAATAGAGGAAAGAGGTCATAACATGAGAAATGGCAAAATACATCTCAAACTGGACAGACGAAGACCCAGGACCTCTCTCCCTCCACCTGAACAGTGACAATATGTCATCGGCTTTTCCAGCCCACTTTGCCTACAGTGTGTCCCCAGAAGACAGACATGGGCAAGGAAAGGCCCTAGCTTAAAGTCCAATTTCTGTCTCCAGGAAAAAGTCATGACTCAAAAGAGGAATTAAGTTCAGTTGTAGGAGAACAAAGCCATATTTTGGCACATCTGAGTTTGTGGACTGTGAGAGTCAAAAATCTTCATCAAAAAGCTGAGCTGAAATAGATGATCCAGAAAACTTTCCGGGTCAAGCCCAGCCGGGAGGTGTCATGGGGAGGATCATGTGACATGAAACCCAGAGAGATGGAGGGTCTGCTCTTAAAGATGAAGTGTTCTCAGGGGGTCAGGCTTTTGTGCATGAAGCAAAATGGCAGCAGCTGGGGGAGATGTGATGGATCAATGAGTGAAGACACATGTCACCAAGCCTGACATCTTGAGTTCGATCCCCTGGAGAGAAGCACCTCCTGGAAGTTGTCCTATGACCTACACACACACACACACACACACACACACACACACTCACACACAATTATGTTTAAAAATAAAAGTTTGGGGTTTTTTGGGGGGGCAATTTTTCAAGACAAGGTCTCATTATATATCTGTCCTGGAACTTACAGGGACCTGCCTGCCTCTGCCTCACAAGTGCTAGGATTAAAAGCGTGCCCCACTATGCCTTTAAATGGTTTTTTTAATTTTTTTAAAATAATGGTAGTATACAAAAGAATGGATGAGAACACAACTAATGACGATTACCAGTAACCTTCCTCAAGTTAGAGAAAAACGGTAGGCACTCTGGAAACTAACGCTTTCTCATCACTTTGAGGGTGGATGACAACTTTTGCCGAAAATGTGACTTGGGTTTAAAATATATATATTTTTAAGTAGCTTTGTGTGGCATGATTCTTCCCTTTCACGAATGCCACCCTCTTTTTATTCTTGTTTAGCAGAAGTCAACAGAGTGGTCACATGGACTTTACTGCCAGCCAGATCTGGATTGAAGTCCTGTGGCCATTTTCGGTGATAGGATGCACTGAAACCCAAAGAGGAAGAGAAGATGTTGGCCAGCACTGAGTAAGCATTCATTAACCATTCATTAATATTCATTAATATTCCTACTATACATTTGATGAGATGAGCAGAGTCTTTCTATCCAGAGTCAGAAAATAATAATAATAATAATAATAATAATAATAATAATAATAATAATAATAAGACAAGCCTTCAGATCATGGGTTCTGAACAGAAGCAAATGGGAAACAGAAGTAACTGTATCTACCCATCTGTTTCTGTTTCCTTCCCGGTGCTGAGAATAAACACACTGACCAAAAGCAACCTAGGGGAGGAGAGGATTTATTTGGCTTTTACTTCTAGATCACTGTCCATTATTGAGAGAAGTTGGGCAAGAACGTAAGGCAGGAATCTGGAGGCAGTAACCATGAAGGAGCTGGCTGGCTGGCCCTCTAGCTTGCTCACAGGTTCACATTTAGCTAGTGTTCTTATGCAGTCCTGTACCACCTGCCTATGGATGGTGCCGCCTAGAGTGGGCTGGCCCTCCTTCATAATGAGTAATCAAGACAGTCCCCCACAGCCGTGCTCACAGGCCAATCAGATCTAGGCAACTCCTCAAGTAAGGCTTTCCTCTCAGATGATGTTAGGCTGTGTCAAGTTACAATTAAAGCTAACTGAGGTAACCTTTTTCTTCCTTACATGGTTTTAGATATACACATGTTGATATTTATATAAACTTAGATATAATTGTCCTCATGCTTACTTTATCAAGAGGTAACATTCTAGAAATGAAAACATGGCCCAGAGTGGTTCATTATGCAGAAAACATGCTACTCTGCCATGGCCACCCTTGGCTTCAGAACCCAGCTTCTTCAGCTTTTCAATTGGACTGAAGACCTGTGGTTTTCTTCAGGACATCCTCTAGGCTTTCAGCACGGAGTTGGAACCACTGAGTCACCCAGACTTATGGACTGAGCAGCTACCGAGTCCTTGGCCTCTCCAACATACAGACAGCCATTTTGCACCCCCCAGCCTGAGTGACACCAGCCAAACCCCTTTCAAGTACACATTCATTCTACCAGTTCTGTCCTTCTGAATAACCCTATTACACCATGCTTATTTCTCTACCTCTATCATAATCATTTTATTCAATACCTATCGTGTCTATTTTCTTCTTCCACCTTAAATGTAAAAGCTTGAAATATTAGCTACTCCAATTACTGTCTCATACATCATCACTATGTTGCCAATGTAAATAGCTAAACTGGTCTAAATAGTGAAGAAAAACAGGACTTTATCTCAAGACGTGATCTCCTAAAGTTTAATAATAGAATTTTGAATGCTTTGAAACTCACTTGAGACCATTTTTGTTGCTTTGTTGATGCAGTAGTTTTAAAAGCTTTGCTTAGCAGTTTGTTTTCTCCTTGTCAATTAGCTGATGCTTCTTTTGAAAATCGAATGAGCAGCTGGGTTGTGCAAGCTGCTACCACTGGAGTGAAGGACTCTGGTTTGGGATGATTGTGTGTTAAGGGGGTACATGGGTTTCTGACCATTTCTTATATTCTGACCCAATATTTGCTGGCAAAGCACTCAAAAATTGGCAAGAGCTCCAAGTTAGGTACTTGAACTACTCTTCCTAGCTATACTAAGAAAATATCCAGCTTTCCAACACTAAAATGCTTTACTTCATGCAGCTTGTGCCTCAAGGGACTACAAAATTTGCCTCTAAGTTAGATGAATATATGAGTTATGAGTTATTAATTACAGAATAAAGCTCTGGGACCAGAGAAACTGAACAAACCCTAAAGCCGACTGATACATAATGTATTCCACATTTGTGTTGGATGAGAGACTACACTGAACTATAAAACGGGTCATGACTTGGGTGGAATCAGAAGAGTGAAGGCTCGTTTTCTAGTCACTATCAAATGCTTACTGATATTCCCTGGCTCTGTGAAGCTTTGACACCTGCTGCATAGAGGAATTAGTGCTACCTGTCCTCTCTATTCTAATGCCCAGAAGAGAAAAGTCTATGAAATGATAAAGCATATCTGTATGTAGAAACTATCTAAGATATGCACAGACATAAATACATATGTGTGTAGAGGCTTATGCAATTTTTACTTAGATGAGTAATTTAAAAACAAATTCCCAAATGAAAACAGATGATCAGTAAGACAAACAAATCAATGGTATTGGAGAGTAGAACGGATTGTAGGATACAATGGATAGGATACAATACAATAATACATCATTACACACACACACACACACACACACACACACACACACACACACAAAATTTGTTAGTGTGGCTTGGATGTGATTTATCTTCCAAAAGTTCAGTCTCAGGGTCTACTAAGTCCTTTTAGGATGGATACCTAGTGAAGGTAATCAAGTCCACTCTAAGGAATGGATTGCTGCTGTTCTAGAGAGTGCATCAAGTCTCCTAAGGTTAGATTCATTTACTCAAGAATGGGGTCTTATAAAAGCATGAGCCTTATTTTTTCCCCATTCGCTGGCTTCCTGCCTCACACTTGGGCTCCTTCTTAAGGCTGGTCATTGTGCTTCTCTGCCGTTAGATGCCAAGTCAAGTTGTTTCAACTTTCTGGCCACTAGTATCCTGTGCCAAACAACCTTTGTTCTTTATGAAGTATTCATTCCTAAGTATTTTGCTAAAGCACACAAAACAGATCTAAAAGAGTTGAATAAAAAATGTAAAAGAATAATATGCAATGAGTCATATCTATCAGATGTATGACTTATCAGGAATGGAGAAACGAAACAGGCTCTTATAAGTCATTTTTGTGGTTTTTAGATTTCGCCACAAATAATAACCCAAGACCATCAACCTTTTGAAGGCATTTTTGTTATTTGGGTGGTTTCTTTGGTTTGGTTTTTTGAGATATAGTCTGGGCTCATTTCAAACTTGCTAGATGGCTGTGCCTGGCCTTGAACCCCCGATCTTCTTGTGTCTACCTCCCCAGTACTAAAGTTGCAGGCATGAGCCACTACTCCTTTTGGAGAGTTAACTTATGGAGTTAAATACTTGAAAATCTTTTAAGTGAATCTCTTAAAGATCTTGCACAATAAAGTTAAGTAAAACCAACTGGATCATGAACTAGATGGCTAAGGATGGCAGGCGCACGTGCGTGCGTGCGCGTGCGTGCGTGCGTGCGTGCGCGCGCGTGCGTGCGTATGTGTGTACGTGTGTATTATCAATAACAAAAGTAAATAAATCTTAGTGTGATTGTTTATTAGCCTTTTTTCACTTTTTCAGACTAGTTACTATGTATCTCAGAGCGGCCTGGACCTTGCAGTCCTACTGTGCAGTCTCCTAATTGCTGCTGTTAGAGTCATGAGCACGCGGCCTGTTCCTGTGTTTCTGTCCTTTGCTTTCTTCATTGGAAGGGTTCCTAAAAGCCGCTGCAGCAACAGAGCAGAGTCTTTTTTCCCCCCCCTTGGTTTTTGAGACAGGGTTTCTCCGTGTAGTTTTGGTGCCTGTCCTGGATCTCGCTCTGTAGACCAGGCTGGCCTCGAACTCACAGAGATCCACCTGGCTCTGCCTCCAGAGTGCTGGGATTAAAGGCGTGCGCCACTGCCACCCGGCCCAGAGCACAGTCTTAGGGACTAGTGCTTGTCTTTAGGGCGAACGCCAGACGCTGCCCTCGGGGTTAACTCCCCCGACTATGCCTCCCTTTTCCCTTTCTGTAACTAAAGGGGCTTTGCCCAAAGGAAGCCTCGCCTGGTGTCCTCTTCGTCCCAGTGACTCACCCCTCCCTTCCGGAAGTCACCAGCCAGTAATGACACAGAGTCTGTCCAGGTGTGTGGACCCTGAGTCTGTCTCACTTTCCTGATTAATGGGTCTCTGAAGGAGTCCCAGTTATATACAGTAGCAAAGCCCTTCCCTGTGCCTCGAATAGCCCCTCAGGGAAAACAGAGGTCCACTAACCATTGACAGATTCAGGTGAAAACCAAGTGATCACTGCTGAATTACAGCTCCTCATTTGCCTCAACTTCAGAAAAACAAAAGCCTCATCCTTCAATTAGGCAAATAGCTTTTTTCCTTCATATAAATAAACTAAAATTGCCATGCTTTAGATACTGTAAGTAGTATTTAAACCACCAAGAAAGACATCAGAGTAGAGCAGACCGAGGTTTCTCAGTCTTGGCACTATTGACATTTGGGAAGCAGATCATACTGTGCACTACACAGTTCAGGGAGTAGTCCTGTGCATGCAGGATGATCATTCAGCAACATCCCTGGATGCCAACACCCATTGGATGCCAACACCCATTGGATGCCAGTGGAATCTGCCAGTTCTGATAACCAAAAATATCTCTAGATACATACCATCAAAAGGCACCTGGAGAAAGAAGCAAAATCGCCCCTCCATTATTTTTAGATTTAAATTGGATTTGGGAACTACTTTTCAAAAATTAACTTGGTACTTTCTAGAAATACCTACAGAAACTTTAAAAGAAGGAAAGGGGCATGAATAAAGATATTATTAAACTTCTTCTGATAGAACTTTTATGATAAACCTCAACCTTGAAGTTACTAGTGATCTCAGATCTATTAGTAAATTGTATTTATTTATAAATTTATTTCTTTGACATTTAAAAGGAACCTTCATTGCTCTAACATCTCCCCCCTCCCTCCCTCCTCCCCCTCACTCACTCACTCATCCTTTATCTCAGACACAGCAAAACAACTTGCTCATCAAAACAACAGATCTTGTGCTTGATAAACTTGGTAAAGATGAGAAAATTTTGCATCGGTAATCTTTAGATTTAGAGATAGTTTTGTATGATTCAATGATTTGTTTTGTTTTGTTTTTTCAATACTAGGGATTAAACCGAGGACCTCGGGCCCTAAAGGCAAGCACTCTACCAATTAAGTCATGTCCCCAGGCCTTGTATGGGTTAATAATTGCTTTGAGAGATTTAGTACCAAATGGAGAGCATAGAGAGACAGAATTCTAATAATGTACTACATTTGTCTCCACTTAACAGCTTTTGAAATAAAGGTAAAGTCACAAAGAAAATCTAGACTTCTATAAAAGACATGATTTTTACTGGTTCTTAGAGATAGGGCTAAAAATACTGTTGCCACTTTTGAGTATCATCAAATTATATATGACCTCAAAAATCACTATGGTTTTGAAAAACAATTCAGTCTTCTAAACAATGAAGAGAGATTAATTCTATTTATTACAAAGTAGGTCTTCCTCCAGTGTTAATAATGAGTAGAACCATTCAATTTCAGCTCTTCGTCATCAGAGATAAGTCTGTATCACTTTGAAAACATGATGGACTCATTTATTAGTCAAATGACTGCATTCCATTCAAGAGCAGTTAGTACAGTATCACACATCATAAATTGATTGAAATTGGAGCCATCTCCAATTGGCAATGGGGTTTTTAAAAATACAGCTAATTATTTTTAAGTTACCTTTTACTGAACATACCAAGCAAATTGTTTCCAGTATCTCTGAAAGGCTATATAGTTCTTTTACATATTAAAATAGAAGTGAGAAAATAGATCTTTGGAATCTAGAATCTAAAGTACTGCCTGATAACCTGAAACAGATTTGGTGTGATTGTTCAGACTATGGATAAAATGCAAGAGGACAGGCCAGGAGTTGATAAAAGTTTCAAATTAGTTACATTTGGTGAAGAAAAAAAAAACTAAATGCAGGTGTCTGCAATGTTCACACTGTCTTAATATTTTTCAGACCAAAATACATCCTGAAATCCTAAACATTCAACTTCTGAACTCATTTTTCTGGGTACTGAAAGGGAATTTAAAAATCCAAGAGGGCTGCATCTAAAATGCGGCTGTTCTTTCACTGTTTACAAAATACTTTTAACTATAAATAGGCAGGTGTTGAAAATTGTCAATGCTTTTTGAGGATCAGGGGTTGCTGATCTTCCAAATCTGTTGGTTTGCGGGGCTTCTTTGGGGCCTGGAGAGCTTGGCTCATCCACTCATGCTTTATTTATCTGTTCCTGCAACTGAAGACACCAGCTTGATCTTTACTATTCACTTCTGATAGGAGTCTCGAACTTTGGCCTGCAGAGCATCACATGTCTTCTTGGCGTCACCCAGCAGCATGGCTGTGTTGGGTTTGTAGAAAATGGGATTGTCCACTGCAGCATAGCCAACACCAAGGGACCTCTTCATGACAATGACCTAAAAACCAAAGAGAAAAGAGATTCTATTCAACAGGACCTGTTCGGTGCAGAGTATTGCCTTTTCCTGCTTTTGTTGTTCTTTTAATTGTACATTACCTTTTTTTTTTACTTTTATTTATTTATGTGGCATATGAAAATATAAATGCACAGTTATAGGGTACAGGTGGTCTCTCAATACATGTGGGTATTATTCATTACTTAAATCAGGTAAAACATGTCCATCTCCTCTGACATTGGTCATGTTTTTATGGTGGGAACAGTCAAACTACTTTAGTCCAACTTTGTGAAATATACAAGACATCGCTCAGAACCCAGTTGTGCAAGAGCGCACAGGATTTCTTGCCTGAGCGTGAAAAAGACATGTCCCACTACTAATTATTCAGTACAGATCATTTTTAAATGTATGTTTACATTACATTAATGCTCATTTTTAATCATGTTCTTGTGCCCATTAGAGGAAAGTTCTTGTTAAACGTTTATCTTTACGTGATAAGATTACAGTGATTTTTCATCCTTGCGCTTCTCCCTACAGAGTCTGTGAATAACATTTTCTAATCAGAAAAATAACACTGTGAGGTCATCCATTTTTCTATGAACAAGCTAAAGAAAACAAACGTAGTGCATAAGCTTCCACGTGCAAATTCTCACATACACATAACTGAGTGGGGGAAGTGGTACGAGTCTTGTCTATCACTTCAGTATAAACTAAATCAGAAAGTTCTAGGACAAAGACACGTCAAAAACAAAGTCGTTTCTCTCAAGGATGGAGCTAATAGAAGACGTCAGCCAAACACAATGATGGGGGTCGGCTGATCGGGAAACACTGACATAACATAGACAGACATACTGACATTTACTACAGATCCTGCTATCCTGCAAATGTCGGGTTGGTTCTTAAGAAATTAAAAGCCTCTGCATGGTCTTCTGGAACATATGAGCTATTCAAAAAACGGAAGCAGTAAGAATGTGCTCATGCATCATATGACATTAGTACAATAATGCAACTCGGAAGTCTTTCACATATTGACTACCGGTATGATAATAGCCATATATGATGAGCAAGGACATTTTGGGTCTACTCACTCATCTCAAACAGTACATTTTAAACTCAAGTATTTGCAACAAAAGGAACAAAATTAAAGGGGAAATGTACATTATGTTACTATAATTCCTTTTTAAGTTATATTATTTTATTTTAATTACGTGGATGCAGTGGGGTATGCAAATGCAAACTTTAGAGTCTGGAAGGAGTTGGACCCCTAGTCACTGGTGGTGGTGAGCCTCCCAGTGTGGGTGCTGGGAGCTGAACTCTGGTCCTCTGCAAGAACGGTATGCACTCTTAACTGCTGAGCATCCCTCCCACCCCAACTTTGCTATAATTCTTACAATATAAGCATGGTTCAGGAACAGTAAAGAAATGTCCCTCTTCTGGATCGGAAGAGCGTTCAGAAGCCTTTGAATTCTCTGAAATCTAGCAGTTAGCTTTGTGCAAGAGCCGTAGGCATGAGCAAAGTGTCCTTTCTTGTGCCAGGGTATTGCTTGGATTTTTAAATCACCTCTCTGTTAGACAGTCCATAACAACATACAAATACCCCATAAAAAATAAATTGGAAAAAATGTGCTCGTCTTGGTATATGAAGGCGATGATACTGACTCACTGTCCCAGAGGGAAGCCATCTGCTTCGCTGGACTCAATCTGGAATTTGGCCAGACACATTCCAATTGCTTCCAGCCCTTTTTTCAGCTGTGGTAACAGATTTTGTTAATCCAGCCACATAATCTCATCTGGTTCTACTCACAACGTAGCGTTCACTCAGGTTCTATGGTGGCCAGAGAACAGAAGGAAGCTGGATGTGGGGACCTGGCCCTCAGCTGTGCTTACACCCCAGAGCCTTTAAAGGCATCACCAGTTCTCATTAAGGGGCCAAAGAAAGTTTTGCACATACGGATTTCAAGTGACGTCCGATCATGAGAGTGTACCTGTTTGGACTTCCAGACCTCCAGGACTGGCATGCCTGCAATAATAGAGTTGGGATCTTCTTGAGCTGCCGAATTCACAGTGTCGTTAGCTCCAATGACAAGAACCAAATCAGTGTCTATATTGAAAACAGAGAGGAGAGGCAGAAAATATGAAACACAATGGGCACCTACATTTCTTTTTTAGGCAAGCTGTAGTGATTTATTAACAAAAACAGATCCTTAGAAGAGCCTCACTTGTGCCGGGTGCAACCACACCGCTTTACCAGGAAGTGTCCCAGAGCGGGAAGCCAGCAGTAGGGCCTGCACAGAGCGAGCTTTCGCATCCTGACTGAAGCCTGCTTTATGATGCTTACCCTCCCGTCGGATCCACCTAATCTGACTTTGTAATTCTTTCATTGTCCCCAAATTATCTTGCTATTCACATGATTTTATAAGATCTGAATCCATTTTCAACTCTTAAAATGACCAATTAAGATGCAATCTAATGTCAAAAAAAAAAATGTCTAAAAGTCTGTACTGTATTAAAGCTGTGTCCATAATTCCTGGAACTAGCTGGTTTTACACATAATTTAACAACAGTTAAATTTAAAAAGGAGCGTAAAATTAAAATGGCCTAAATTCTCTCTTTAAGGACTATAATTTAAATTATCTAAGGATGCTGCCAGAAATGCCATGTGCATCTAGACATACACACAATTTTGTTGGGGTTTTTTTTTCCCTCTAATAAACAGTGTTGGTTTCTTTTTTTCTTTCTTTTTTTTTTTAGTTTACAGTGGATACTTGCCAGAGGGAACTGGTCTAATTTTAACAAACATGATCTTAGGCCAAACGTCATTACCATTCCACATCTACACAATGACAGCTATAAAGTACGGTGACTTATCTTATGAAGTCCCAGTACTTATAAATGAAGTGGGGAGGGAGAGAGGGAGGGAGGAGGGAGAGAGGGAGGGAGGGAGGGATGGAGGGGGAGAAAAAAAGCACACATGCTAGCTACCTCACTGATCAAGACTTGGTACAACGAAAAAACAGTAACATTTCAGACACCATGAGGAGGTGATTGTGTAGTTCAAGGCTACACGCGACCGAGAGCAGGGACCTGGATTCAAAAGCCAGATCTGTCCAGGTTTCGGGTTCACTTGCACACTATGCCGCAGGATTTTCAGTATCCTTCAGTTCTCCCAAAAGAATAAAATTTAACGATGCTTTTGATAATTCTGTTGCAACTGAATAATATCCTTCACTTACTTAATTATGCCCTTGTATCTATTATAATCACATCACTCTTTAACTTGTCAGTCTTTGCTAATCCCACAATCATATGCTAAATGTAGTACCGCTTCATGCACATTATTTAAAGGGTGCTTGAAATGTGCCGCCGTCGTCTCCACCGCTTACCTGGGAAATCACTGTTGATCTCATCCATTTCTAGCACAATATCATAGGGCACCCCCGCCTCAGCCAGAAGCACGTTAAGCTGACCGGGCATTCGGCCCGCAACTGGGTGAATTCCAAACCTGGACATGAAACAAATGAACAGCTGGCCTTACTTGATAGGCCAAGTGTACAGAGGTTCCAGTATCCCCTCCAAATCTGCACGCCTTGTTCTTGGCGCCTCTGCTTTCTCCTAGCTCTATCTGATTTCTGCAAGCAGAAGGGGAATCCGGTGAGAAATAGGGTCACTCTACAAATGCTGAAGTTGGAAACTCAGTGTCTTAGGACTTATAAACTATAACTTCATAAAAATAACACAGTAACTTTGAAACCTTATTCTTCCATATATGTCTTAGATGCCATGAACTTTCAACAGTATTGATAAATTATATCCCTTCATGTTTAAAGGCATTATATTCTCTTATGGTACTCTCTGATAGATCCTAATCTCTTAAAACAGTAAATCAGTCTGGAATTGTTTCCAATTTAAAAGTCAACATTATTCCATCAAATGTTGCCTCCATGTTCAGTTGTAGCTCCTATGATAAAAGGCAGAGGGAAAAAAAATACTATACACATAGTGTTGAAGGTCCACAGTTTTTCAGAGACTGACACTAAACATCACAAAAGCAATGTGACAGTGACACACTAGAGTGTCTATAATACATGGAGTTCTGTAGTTAAAGCAAAGAGACTGAAACATCAAGCAGTTTCTTCAACCAAACACACTGTCTTTTGTATAGTAACCCTATTTCTTGGCCACCACTATCTTTCAACAAAAAGTTGAAAGTGAACGAACGAATGCAGAGAAGAAACGCCATTTGTAGACTCTCAGCCTTAACACATTGAGAGACTGATAGACAGACTGGAAAGAGGACATAAAAAGGAAAAACAACCCCCATTCTTAAGTTTGGTTGGAGCTTCTCATCAGCTCAGAGTCAGGAATTCCAGCACAACTAACATCTGCTGTGAAGGTCACCTATATAGAGACAATATTGCTTTTGCATACAGCTATTTCTAACAAGAATGTTAAAATAGCAATGAATTGTCCTTGGGACCTAAGCATATAGATCAACCCTCACCAGAGAAGCTGCTTCTTGCAGTAGTAATTAATACAGAGTCCCACAACTCAATGACACGTAGGAAATGAGAGATGTGGAGTATTCAGCTCTAAATGGGATATCTATATCACACCCTTCTCCTCAAGGCTCAGGGATATATGTGGAAGAGGTGGCAAGGAAGATTGTAAGAGCCGGAGGTGGTGGATGACTTCAAGGAAACAGCATTTTCCAGACACAATTGAACAGGTGCACGCACGAACTCACAGAGATTATTACAGCACACCCAAGAACTGTTTATGTTCAAACCAGAAAAAAATCTCAGCACAGAGGAGGGGAAGCAGGCACAGAATCCCAACCGCAGTCAAGAAACTATTTGCAACTGATAGCTGCTTGGTGAGGAAACACAAGTTTTCTCTAATGGAATGACATTGAGTACATCAACCACATTCCAGGGCAGGCCTCATGCTTGGGAGTAGTTGACCAGCACAAACTAA